>VURO01003142.1:11354-49280 GCA_015108175.1 Pelvicachromis taeniatus | reverse complement strand
ACCACTTCAGTCCCCCCCCCCCCCCCCTCCCTACATAGCTACTACTGATTCAAGTCATGTGGTGCCTTAAATAGAGCAATCAGTAAAGTGGCAGCTGTTCGGCGTGAATGCGTCACACTGTGATTTATTCATATTTTGTTCATTTCCCATAGAGAGACAAACAAACAATGTCTTTTGGATCTACCTTTTATCAGACTCAGTCATTTGTGTCACTCTGGTGCTTTTGAGAGCTGACAGGCCAAAATACATCAGAAGAAACGACAGCTCTGAATTTCTTTCTTTCCGCAGACTTTTTTCCCCCCTTGTTGCCATCACCTCTGTGACTGAGCTGTATCCTGGGTTCACACATTAATCAAAAGACACACTTCTTAAAAAGGCGAGAATCAGCTGTGCATAATTGATGCACAATTGAAAAGTAAAGCAGACATTAAAAAGCAAATACAAAGCGCACTCTTTTCCTCCCGGGTTGTCACATTCAGTTGCCTCTGTGCACATCAGAGAGAAATAAAATAGGGCAGACGTGATTTGATTTCATGACATGTGTTTCACTAATTACAGCAGTATGTCTCTACAAGTAATGCTGCGCTCTTCTCATTGTCATGCAGGGTATTTGTGCTTTGAAGGAATGGCTTGATATTTGGTTAAGCACTCTGACGGAGCTGCGAGTCTATAAGATTAGCTAAACATACAGGTTCAAGAAAGAGTTTGTGAAGAGTCACCTGTGTGAACCCCATAACATTAAGAGGACTTCGACGCTGATTATTCATGTTCTAGTCTAATTATAGACAAAAAAGCCAATGTGAGTTTTAAATGTGTAAAATGTAAAACTAGGGGGATTCAACAGTAAGAAAATTAAGAAGCACAAAGTACAAATGAAGAAATTCAAGACTTCTTTCTTCACCTAATATTGGTTGTCATGAATAAGCAAATGAACACATCAGGATTTAGTCTTGAACAAAGTGAAAAAAACTTACAAAAACTTTCACAACTTCAGACAAAGTCTTTGTTCATACTTTTTCTAAAACAAAACACAGAATAATTGGTGGGAATGGAAGTTCTACGAGCTACAGTTCAATCTTTTATCTGTGCAGATTAAAGTCTAGCATTAGCTGGCTAGTAACTATGTTAAGGGCCAGATTTATGCACTTGCTGCCTTAGCACAGAAAAGAAGTACTGTTGGTATTTACAAAGAGAGCATTGCAGAAAGACTGTGTGTAAGAGGGAATTTTTGTGAGTCACCCTGTTGCATATATATATATATATATATGTGTGTGTGTGTGTGTGTGTGTGTGTGTGTGTGTGTGTGTGTGTGTGTGTGTGTGTGTGTGTGTGTGAATTTATGGAGGGAAATATACCAAAAAATTATTTACTAGTGTTGGCAACATATTGCTAATTTTGATGCTATTTGATAAAGACAATATCTTTTACCTCTATATCTTGAAATTAACTGATTGCATGTGTGTTTAGAAAACAGCAGAACTTTTGTAAATCACCCACGAAACTAACCACGCCTATGGGTACTATTTGGGATACTATATTTGTACTTCATGCAATTACTAATTTTACTTTTTTTTGTCATTTGTAATTAAATACAGGGCCTCTCTCCTGCAAAACCAGCTCCCAGTTTGGGAACTTTAAGATTCAAGATCCAAGACTCTTTATTGTCATTACATACATATATATGTAGACACATACATGGTACAAATATATACATACATACTCAGTAGGCTTGGGACTTAATATTGTAAAGTTTGAATCAACGTGAGTTATTTACAGGCTATGTGTATGTAATGTATACCTGAGGTTAGTAATTGTGTGAAGCTGAGTGGTCAAAGTGCACTTTACATTAGTTATTTTGCATATTATTAAATGTACATAAGGAAGTATTTGAGATTGAGTTCAGCAGGGTTACAGCTTTATGGCAGAAGCTGTGTTTCAGTAACTGCTCTGGTTCTTATAAAGCACTTTTATACTCTGAGCACTCAAAGCAATTTATACAACGTGCCTCATTCACCCATTGACACAATCACTTTTTAAAAAAGTTTTTTCTATGCTTAAGTGTTTTCTATCTAACATTCACACACATTCATAATCCAATGGATGCATCGGAGAGAAACTTGGGGTTAGCGCCTTGCCCAACCGTATTTGGCATGTGGACTGGAGCAGCCAGGGATCAAGCAGATGGTGTCGTAGGCTTCAAACTTTTCTTTTTAATAAAGCCTACACCAATCCTTAGTTATGCTACCATAGGTTTATGCTGCTTTTTATGTTTCTCTTCACCTCACAATACAATCAGTTACAGCAGATGGCTGCGTCTTTCTGAGTATAGTCTCTTTCCTGTTAAAACAGAGTTCTTCCTTCCCACTGTCACCAACTGCTTGTGAGTGAGGAACCATGTGTTTCTAAGTTTTTAAATGATTTTTGGTGAGTAAATTTGTCATTAATAAAATAAGTCATTAACAAATTTGCTTTCATAAAATATCTAAATGGTCTAAATCCTTGAATGTACGTGCTGGTGTTATCATGTTCTCTCTGGCGCTGATCGAGTGCAGTTAGAAATGTTTGTTGACATGTTTGTTGCAGTGCTGATATGTTCTATGAGGAAAAATCCATCTGTGTGATGAAGCGCTCTGAAGTAAAACATCTCTGGCAGCCATCTACTCCCGGTCCCCCCCTCCGACTGCTTTCCCGTCTTCATCCCTTCAGCCCCTCTTTTTGTTCACACTTCCACTGCCTTTATCTCTGAGGGTCCGTCGGTGCTTAGCAACATGTTTCACCTCGCGATCACAAAAGTGTTCCTTACTGGTGCACACACACTTCATGTGACACTTGTTTTTGTGTTGTTGTGTTTAAATTCCCTCAGCTGTCTGCAGACAGTGCATGTCTTTGGTGTAGTTTGTATGATTGTAATGCTTAAATAGAATAAACTGTGTTGTTAACGGCTGTTTTTACTTCCACGTCTCCATATCTGCTGTTTTTTGGCTCCCCCTTTTCTTCACCTTCACCTGCTTTCATTCTCTCTTTTCTGAAGCACACATACATCCACCTTTCCCTCCGAATTTTCTTTTTCCTTGTATCGTCGACATCCCAGATATGGTAGCCATGGAAACACATTTGAAGTGTGTTATTGAATAGATTTTGTAAAAGCATATCCATGGATTATTGCCTACCTGATGTAAGCACACACATACTAGAACTTTCTGGTTGCCATCTCTTTTGTTATCGCCACTTATGGTCAGATTTAATCAGTTTTTTATAGATACCTTCATGTTAACTATAAATCAACAATTACGTGACTTAAGGATCGTAGTAAAGGCAATTTAAAGTCAGTTCCTCATGCCAAGTGCAAAGCTGAGGACACGGCACAAGCAGTTATATCAGAAGCACTCCCAACTTGTCACTGCAGATTGTGAAAAGGTCATTACATATTTCCAGCCAGCGGTTACTGCTCTCCCAGTGTTATATTTGGATATACGTGTTGTTTGATATCCCGTGATTCACTGGGACTTTTTATTTTTTAATAAAACTGAAAGTGGAGAAAGTAGAAGCACGAGCTTGTGTGGGCTTCACATATTGCACTGTGTTCCCTCAACAGAACTCTGGTGATTTGATTAAAAATTCCGTAGCTAAGGCGATAAAACCGTTTGTTCATAAAAACAAATGATCCATGACATTTTATTTGTGAACTTTTAATAGATTTGATCTACCAAAATGACGTTACTAACAAATACTGTGCAGTTTAACAAAATAATTACACTGGAAGGTCTGGTCACTAAATTGCACTGTCAGTATTTTCTTGATGTGATTAAAGAATATTGTGCCATGTATTTTTTCATGTATAGTTATATTGGCATTTGGCAGGTGACCCTAATATTAGGCACAGCAGTGCAGCGGAAGGAAGCTAATTACTTAGAAATAGATCCAGAAGCTTGTTCTTTGTGAAGAGACTGAAGAACTGGTTTCCAACCCCCAGACACTACAAAGCTAAGATAAAGGCTAAAATTCAGTGAGTAAACCTAACCAGTATCATCATCTTAGAAATAAAATGTCTGCTACCCTTTATGTAACCTAACAGTAGATGTAACCAGTCCAGCAAAGTGCTTCACTGCAAACTTTGTCACAGAACTGCAAACTAACCAGTTTGAATTGTCCCGGGGTTTTCATGCAACGTTTGAATAACTATGTGAGTTTCTATGCGCTCATACAGACAATATACCAGGACCTAAAACTGAACTCAGTGGTGTAACACAGGTAGCATTGTTTCTAAAGTAAATGAAATGAAATTAAACCAAACGGCTGCAGTATGCTTAATGTCAGTCCTTGCATTAAGACGATCCATTAAAAAAGCATTAAAGTCTAGACTGTCAAAAGCTGGGCTGCTGCCTAAGAGAATTCAAAATTTGTTGTATTTGATTGATTAATAATGATTAATTTCCTTTGGAAGATGAACCACAGATGCACAGTTGTAAATGGCGACCACTGCTGCCCAAAGAGACGTATTTTAAAGGCAGATTGGGCGAATTTAACACCAGTATAATATTGTATATAATATGGTTCATATTATGTTGTGGTATGCTGTTTTTGTCATCAATGTTGAAACAGGAGGATGTGCTGTATTTGTTAGACACATTTGGAGCAGGAAATTAAGCAGATTTTAGCTATGTGTTATAATTCTGTTACTTTTTGTGGCAACGTGGAAAATATAGAAGGTACTTCTTTGAATCAGAAGCAGTTTTTTCTTCAATAATAAGATGTCAGCTGTTTTCTTGCGACAGAATAAGTTACCTTGCATGATGCCTAGCAGAACAGCTCTCCAACATCTAATAGTTAGCACAGTGAAACCGGTGTTTATACTCATTACACTTTGACTCTTCAGTACCTGACTGGCAACCTCTCACATTCTCTTCATTCCTAGCCCCAGCTGCTGCTCATCCAGGCAATAGAAAGCTCTGTGAAATGCAGCTTGCGAGTTAATGAATACTCAGTTACTGAGGCCACACAGACTCACATTCTGAAGCAGCAGACTATTGATTTCACCAAGGATGCTGCACGTTACAAATCTGATAAAGATTTAAATAAATCAGCCACTGACTCCCTATTCAGTTTTATGAAGTGGCACTGTGCAATAGTACTTGCCGAATGTGAAAGATTAAATATTTCTATTGGCTTCTTTTCCAAGTTTGATAGGAGCTGAGTCAGCCACCAAGAAATAACCATAACACCTCGTAAAGTCCAACACTGATAAAGACTTTCAACCTCTTCCTCGTACCCTGTTTAACGTTACCAAATGTAAAGTCATCCATCTCAGTGAAAGTCACAAAAGTCCGGAGTGACAAAGTTGCTTGCTCTCAGAAGTGCAGGGAGTTGTATGCTGGAGATTTTATAAAGCAACAAATACGACCTTTACCATGACCACACTTTGGGTAAGACCCTTTTAGTGATGATTACGAGAAAACGTCACAAAAATCTAACAGTACTGTAGGAAGAGTAGTGATTGTTGTGAACAGGCTGACACCTCACCGCTGCATAAACTTACTGGTCATTCAGCCCTGTGAGCTAATAGCTGAAAGACAAGAGAGGAGACACACGGTTGGAAAAGATAGTCACTGAGTCTACAATCTAGCAGTGAGAACAGCCATACAAGTTGCAAGAGGTTGTGTTTGATTGGATGGCAGCAGAGTCTGACCCCTAGTGCACCTGAAACCACCCCGTAATCAAAGGCACAGAGAAAGTGCAGGGAACAGAGTGCTTAAATGCACTTAGGCATGAAATAAAAGCACTTGCATGAATGTGTGTGTGTGATAAGGTGAATGAGGTTTGTAGTAAAGAAGTGCTTCAGGTGCTCAAATAGAGTAGAAAAATGCTATACGAGTACTATTTGCTGCGAAATGTTTAGGTATGTTGTGCATTTAGAGATGCTCTCCTCTGTACCTTGATTGGAAAGAGTGATTATTTGAGTTACTGTTGCCTTCATATCAGCTTGAAGCAATCTAGCTGTCATGAAAAGCATTTTCACTCACTGTGTAAACGCTGCAGATTAGAAGTTTCTAAAATACCCAGACCAGTGAGTCTAGTACCAACCGTGCCACATTCAAAGTCACCTAAATCATCTTTCTTCCTCATTCTGATGTTCAGTTTGAAGTTCAGCTGGCAATAGGAAATGCAAGTTGAGCGCCATCTTTTACTTACAGTCTATGGAAACATTCCAGCAATTCCCAAGGAGAGTACTTTGAAAGGAAAATCAGTCAAATCTGAATAAAGTATGTTAAGTTTCGACACTTTTTAGATTTAGAGGCCCAGTTTCACTATATAGTGAAGAGTAAAATGACTCTTGCATTTCCTGGAAATACCACACAGTGAAAAGAGCTTCCTGTTTTCGCTTTCATTCCTATTTAAAGTATTTGCAACACTTTTAGAAAAGTCTCTATTTTAAGAATCGAACACAGAATATAATTGTTTTTTTTAAGCTACAAAGACAACAGAGACATAAAGAAGCGTGATAGAGGAGATCGAAAACACTTTATGGAGTGGTCTCCCACTGCAGTGTCTAACCGGCATCTCAGCCAAGACAGAGTGACTCACCCATCTTTTCTCTCCATGGGTGCCTGCTCTGCTTTTTAACCAAGCAGAAGGAAAACAACACTCTTAATATCTGTGTCTTTGGTGCAAGTGCTGCTTTCCACTCCATCTGTTTCTATCTTTAATGCTGAGAGTTTTTCTATGTTATTGTCATCATTTATTGTGTTGTTATTTGACTATAGTAAAGCATCCACCCAGGTTCCTCCTGCTCAGCCTCTGCGCTAGAGGTCACATCTGGATATAAGGCAGCGTATATTTGAGCTTAAGGGCTGTTAAGCTCTACATTTGGTCACCCATTGCAGTGACTATCATCCCTGTTTGAAACAGCAGCCTTCTTCACTCTGCTCATTTCTTCTCCTTACATTTGCACCTGCATGATTGTCCTCCCATCACTGCACTGCTGAGCACCTCAAATGAAAATATATCCTGGCAATTTCTCTTTACACTCCACTTGAGTACCTTCCAGCAGTTACCTATAAGATACAGGACATCATGTCGTTATGGTCATTTTAGTCCACAGCCACGATCTCAGTCAAGTATAGCAGAGCACAGAGCCATCATCTTTCACTCGTCTCCATCCACGCTGATAGTTACTGTCTGTTTCTGGATACAGTTGGCAGCCTTACACATGTGTCATTAAATGTGCATAGGCTTTGCAGCGTGTGCCAGCTGGACATATCTTTTCTATCTGCCCCAACTCTCTCACCAAAAGGGTTGCCAACAACATTGTCTCATAGCTGATTTGGAGCGTATAAAATCCACGTCGATGTCAATCGGTCAGCGTTCACCAGCAGGGCCTATCCTCATGGAGCTGTTAGCGATATGGTGCCAGGTAGTCCTCTTTGTGGCTTTTATCACTCTGCTGGAAAGATCACATTCAGCTGGGTATGAACAATATCGGGAATATTAGCACATTTATCATAGATATGTTGCTGAAAGTGTGGGCCGTAATGTGATTCTGCTCAATGTGAAGACTGATAAATTAGATGGAGA
Organism: Pelvicachromis taeniatus; assembly: GCA_015108175.1. NCBI lineage: Eukaryota > Metazoa > Chordata > Actinopteri > Cichliformes > Cichlidae > Pelvicachromis > Pelvicachromis taeniatus. The sequence goes on along the minus strand of VURO01003142.1, from coordinate 41,708 downwards.
AAAGAGGGATTTGTCACAAAAAGTTAATAATAAAGGATGTAAAGATAAAAAAATGACATAAATTAGGATAACTTTTATGTGCGTGGAGCTGTTAAATCAAAGCGAAGTGATCGTTTCATTCCACCTTCATCGCTGCGCTGAGTGAAGAGCGGTTGCTGCTGCCGCTCATTAATCAGTCCACCACAGTGTGATGCTGCCACACCATGGTGGACTGAAGGAGTGCACGTTACATTGGAACCATGTAATCTATACTAGGTTTCACAAACAAATAAAAAATAAAGCCAATACTTCCATTTTAATCTTTATTTATTGTCCATTTACATTTTCTTAACCTTGCAGATCCTTCAGTAAAGCAGTTATAAAAGTGCTGTTGAATCTGTTCAAGCTGAAACTGAATGTCACCCTGAAGCCCAGAGTTCCCTGATTAGCTTGTCCTGCTGAAACTGTATCTGCTCGCAAGTCAGCAGTTGTTTTAGTTTGCCAAGAGACACATATGTTTAATTACTGTATGTGTGCTGCCTGTGAGGTTAAACCTGTGTATTGCTTGTCACTTTTCTGAACCCCGTGGTCCTCAGAAGACTGATTAAGAGTAATGACGCATCTCTAATTATACACTGGTAGCAAGTACAGTCATGCGAAGAAGACTGGCATTTTCTAAAGGTCACTGCAGGGATTCTGTCTGTAATGGAAAAATTCACATTTTTCTAACAAACATAAGCAATACTCTAACTACATCTTGATGCATGCTCAATCATCCAGGTAAGTAAATCCCCAAAAGTTGATTGTGTTCATCTGGACGTAGCGTCTTCAGTGGGAGAAACGTTTCGTCACTCAACCAGGTGACTTCTTCAGTCTCTGCTGACTGCAGGTTTTCTCCAATCTTATAAAACAGTACATTTGCGTAATGACATTTGCATAATGACTGAAACTAGCTAGAAACTAGTTTCAGTCATTATGCAAATGTACTGTTTATAAGGTTCGGGAAAACCTACAGTCAGCAGAGACTGAAGAAGTCTGCTGGATGAGTGACGAAGCGTTTCTCCCACTGAAAACGCTACGTCCAGATGAACACAATCGACTTTTTGGGACTCTAATTACAATTTAGAAATGGAGATATGTTGGTTAAACTTTAAACCATTAAACAAAGTTACCTGGGTACACAAGACAGAGCATTCAACTAAAAACGGCCGGTTTATGCCTACCTGTATAGTGTGTGCTCTTGTTGGAATATTAGCAAAAGACCTAGCTTTCAAATCGTAGCTAAAGTTTGTTAGGTTGGCAAAAAAAACCCTGCAGAAATGTGACACTTGCTGCACTGGTTAAAGGTAAAACTCAGGTTCATTCAGTTAAGTCTGTGTTTTGTTAGATTAAGACGTCGTAAGACGTCCTTTTTTGTAAGAACATCAGTATGCTAGCATGGTAAAGTTTAGCATGCTACACATCACCTAAAATGGACTGAAATTCAGTTTAGCTGAATGAACTGTGAAACAAGCTCAGGTTTTAACATGTAAGTGGCAAGTTTTACTTTGGTTTTCTGTCATTTATGGTATTATATAATTCATGGAAGCCAAAGTGAGTAATTGGCTGTAAGCTATACATTCATTGAAACTAAAGGCAACTTCAAGAGCATACAGCCGTAGTTTTCTGCTAGAAATGTAAATAACATGGTTTCTTCACTACAATAATATATTTCTAACATTGTGTGGTCACTATTGGTTAAGTTGCATACCACATACAGTACTGACCTGTCTGATTGCCGGCAAGGGCAACTTGATGCATATCTCATCCCTCTGTCTTTTCCATTGCTAGTTTCTCTCTCAAAAAAAAAAGAAAAAAACAACAGCCGAAAAAGAGACAAATCTTAAAAAAAAAAAATCAATCAATAAAGCATGCTAATTATTTACCATTTGAACAGCCCTGAGCTGTGAAGCAGGGCTCCCACGAGTTTCTGTATTGAAACTCGTATCAATCCACATTACAGTAGCTCAAATATTGTTATAGTTAAAATATTTCCAAATACAAGGGGATGGGGGTTATTTTGGGTAAAAACACATCACAGTGTCAAAGATCCTGTCAGGTGCCACGTGGGGTTAAAACAATTAGAAACATATTTCACAGAAGTATAAAACAAACCCTCTGTGCAGTCCTGCCTGTATTTACCCAAGAGAAGGATAATTCCACTCTTAAGGCACCAAATGGTTTTCTATATTTGATTTGGATTTTGGAGCACAAGAACAGATGGCATTGAATGCTTCAGTACTATACAACACATTTTGTACAGCTGCACCTTAATCTTTTTACATTTATGTGTAATCAAACTATAAAGTGTTTGACAAAACTTTAAGTTATTACTTTCATGCTATTGTACATCACTATAACAGTTAACAATATTATATCTCTGCATTGTGCTCACAGTTCATTTATAAACATTCAGTGCACTGTTACATATATATAAACAATTCCGTTGTTCACTTCGGTGTCTTCGCTATGAAGGCAAGGAGTAGTAAGAGAAATGCTTAGTCAAGCACCAAAGCAAGACTTAATGAAACACTCGTTTTTGGACACCTTGATTTTTGGGTCATCTCAGGTTCCAGACCTGTTGTTGACCTTTATCCAGATTATTTATTTATTTTTCTTATCTGACTCCTAAAGTAGTAGCACTAAGCTGAGGCAGTAGACACTGTGGTCAAGCAAACACGTATTTCCATACAGTTAAAAAATAGAAAAAGTTCATCATCTGACTTTTGCTTTAACAACTTTCTGTTTGTCTTAAGATAATCCCCCCTCCCTCTACCAGGTCACTGACATCCAAAGTCCTTTTGTCTACTTCCCTGCACTGGTGTTGTGTTTTGGGTTATGTTTCTGTGCAACGCCGTAGGGAACGTGTGCAGCGATGGTACCCATCTCTGCCGCTCCCTCTACGTGAAACATCTGATCATCGAAGTAGATGTGTGGCCTTATCTTCTCCAGCATAGGGCCCTTTGGTGCTCCTGCTAGGAACAAGGCCTCATCAATCTCCAGCCCCCAGGCCCGAAGTGTCTTGAGAGCCCGAATCCCAGAACTTGCTGCACTACGAGCTGTGACCAGGTAGGTGCGGATAGGACAGTCCAGACGCTGGCCTTTAGCATAGAACTTTTTCTGGAGCTTACCCAGTGCCTCCAGGAAGCCCTTCAGGGGGCCCTGCCAAAGAGGAAGAGCTAGTGAGGCTGTGTTTTCTGTTTTCTTTTGTATACGTTAAGATTTGAATCATCTTTGACTTGTCACACATCAGCATTATGTGTATGTAGCACATGCAAACCCTGATTGAGCTAGCACCATTTTGTTGTAATGTAGCACAGCGTGAGACATGCACTGCTAATTTCCGAAATTGCTGGTTGTCAAGGAGAATGACATATCAACTGACAGTCTTTTGAAACAATTTATTATTTCATTTCATTTTGCATAATGTATTCATAGAATAATCAGTTATTGAAATGGATTTTATGTGGAAAACATATGCACGCTCATCCTTGAGGCTGCTTGGCAAAGATAAGGTAATGCTAGGAAGATTATGACGTTTTCAAGGATTGCTACACTCTTTGGGTCATCTCATTCTGGGATATTGTGCATTTAATCTGCAGCTACTTTTTGAAATGTAAATTCAGGTATTAACCTTCTACTGTCCAAGCCAATTGCTAATCCAATTTTGAAGAAAGACAAAACTGAATTGTCAAGGAAGAAAATGTGATTTTTTTTTATGTGTGTCGCCTGAATCATTTTTTTTCTTTGTTCTCTGACTGCCTTGAAAGAACAGGTCAACAAAAACAAATATGCCATATTCTGATATGTGTGACCAATGACATCTTGGACCTCAGAGGATGTACTTTATGATGTCACCAATTTACCACCATTTAATACATTTCTCTTAACAGCATCCGTGGCGGATGCTGTTAAGAGAAATGTATTAAATTACACCTTGCCCCTCAAATCATCTTGTCATAGCAGATGGCTGCCACTCTCTGACCCTGGTTCTCTAGTCCAGATGTCTTCCTGTTAAAAGTGAGTTTTTCTTTCCCACTGTTGCTAAAGTGCTATTTATAGGATAGTTGATGTTTTCTCTCTATTATTGTTGGGTCTTTACAATACAAAGCGCCTTGAGATCACTGTTGTTGTGATTTGGTGCTCTATAAACAAAACTAAATTGGATAAAAATCAACAAATGCAAAGAAATTCAATTAAAGAATACAAACATGGTCCAGTAGCCTGTCCTCATTTTCCTTCTCATGTTCGAAGAATTTGTCCAGCCCGTGGGCCTTGAAGATGCGTTCTGACTCATCTGAGAAGAGGACAGCGTCACCATCAAACGCCACTCTCAGCTGGGACTCGGATACCGCTGTCATCTTATCTGGCATGAACATGGTGGCTGCTGCGATGCCTGAACACAAATGCATAACACGTGAACGATAAAAGGCTCGACTATCACTTAGTTGAATACAGCTAAAGGGAAGTTGTGTTTGTACGCTTCATTTGTTATTTACATCACTACATTATGATACATTCCTTCATTTCAGTTCCCTACATTTAATTTTTTACTGCAATCTCTGCATTTCATTACTGACTCCTTTCTTTGGAGGGAGTCAGGAGGTGCCTTCCCTATCGGGTATTTTGCTCTATTTCACCTTTCAGTTAATGACTAGTCTGTTTTCCTGTAATTTCATTGCAGTAACTCGAGCTGGTACTCAGTAGTGTGTATGGTCCCCACAGGCTCATGGGGGTGTTCCTAATAATATGATGGATGTCTTGGAGGATCGTCTCCAAGATCTGGATTTGACAATCTGTGAACTCCGGTATAAATTGAGGTAAGCTGGGAGCCAGTCATGGGCATCAGTTCCCTGATCTTTCAGGAACTACATGCATACTCTCGCCACATGAGAGCGGGCATTATCATTTGCACCGGGAGGAACCCAGGACCCAGTGTGACAAAGATCCAAGGGTTTCATCCTAATACTTAATCGCAGTGCGAAATTGCCTAGCTGGTTCACCCACCATGTATATCTCTGTCCAGACCATCACTGAAAGACCAACGATGTTGCAGACAGTATAACGTTCTCCACAGCTTCTCCAGACCCTTCACGTCTATCACATTTGCGGTGAACTTCTTCTCTCTCTGTGATAAGCACAGGGCGCCAGCGGTGGACCTGCCAATTCTGATGTTCTACGGCAAATGCCCATTGGGCTCCAAGGTGCCAGGCAATGAGCACAGGGTCCACTAGAGAAAGTGAAGCTATCAGGTCACCCTTATAAAGTCTGTTCTGATTTTTTTGGTCAGAGACATTCAAACCAGTGTCCTGTTGGAGGTCTTTTTTTTTTTAGCTCTGGCATTGCTCATCTGGTTCCTTCTTGCACAAAGAAGCAGAAAGCAGTCCTGCCAGTGGGTTAAGGACCCTAGAGTAACTGTCTGTCTCCACGAATCTGCCCCATGCTCTTGAGACTGTCCTGGGAGACACAGCAAGGCATCTTCATTTAGTTGGTGCTACACTCTGATTAAAAAAGCGTTCCTTTAATTTGAGCAGTGTACTTACATATCAAGTGGTTGAGAATCAAATAAACAGAGACATTACTTGTTTAGGTAAAATCAACTTTTACACGTCGCTTCAGTTCACAAATAAATCTTTTGATTTTCCAAGGTGCAAAAAAGCATCTTTGGCTTCATTCGGTGCTGTGTTTCATTTCCTGCCAGAAAGAACAAATCAGGAAGGTTTTAACTGTCACCTTTATAGCTGCAGTCCTTAAAAACATCCTCTAACACTCAGAGGAAGTATTAACAAATGGATTTACAACTAATTAAGAGCTCTCAAGTAAAATGTCAGGAACACTTCCTTTGCTTCACTGCTTGTGTGCTCTGTGTTTTTGAGGAGTTGCCTCCCACAGAGGTGCCACATTACCGGCATAAAGCTCGTAAATGACATGAAGAAAGTCCCTGGAGATGCTTTGACAGCAACAGATGGTTGACAGTTTAAAGGAAACCCTTGATCCCTTTAGGTTATATTGTTCTGTGGCCTTCCCAGTCACTAACGTGGCATGTCCTAAGAAGCATGCTTGACCCACACGTGTTGCCTTTTCCTCTGAATCTTAGCAGTCACACAACTATATTTATATCTGCATAAGTCAAACCAAAGTTTCTCAGTTGAGCTTTGAGTGTGTGCACGTAAAAAGGGTGAAGTTTGCAACATATGACCAATCACAAGCATGCACAGGTCTCCTGGCAGCAGAGCGGATACTTTACAAACAAAAAGAAAATTATAACGTTAAACACAATGCAGCTGAAAGCTCTACACCTTATGGAAACCTGCTGTATTAATGTGTGAAAGTGGCAGTAGAGCAAATTGCTTCAAGAGGTCAGAAAGACTGCAAAAGTGGTACATAAACGCAGTCCATTTACAGACAGCCCATAATTAAGTCTCAGATAGAGCTGGGCTCCATAAAATTCTTGGATTTTTTTTCAGTTGCAACCCAGTGGGGCTGAGAGCAAACAAAGAGCAAATATCAAAACAGAACTGAACCCAGTAAGTGGGTTTATCTGCACATTTTATATACGGTCATAAAGTGCATGGCTTAGACGTCCTGTGTTGGGATTATATTTCTATGTTAAGGCTCATAGAAAAACTGATTTGCTGCCTGCGGCCAACAGGGAAAAACAAGCTATGAGTAATGTTGCTACAGAGCTTTTATATTTCTTCTCGGAGCTTGTCGGGAAAGACAAACAATCTCAATATCTTCTAGAAATAGGGATGCTATTTTCCAGAGAGCTGATTGGTCAGGAGGCACTCATTTTGCACTTGTTGATTTTTTTTTTACGTGCTCTAAAGCAGGTTTATTGTGCGACAGAAGTTAAATCTGAAAGGCCCAAATCCTGCTTCATAGAAAAACCATAAATATACAGCACTCTCCGTCACCATCATCAAAACAGCAAAATGGTTACTCCATAACCTCAGAGTTCCAATGATTTGTTGAACCAATACTAAGGTGCACTAAGACTTTTTAGGCCACTTGAAGCTTTACAAAGCCAGTTAATTTTCCTTAGATTTGTCTCCAAGTGCTCAAGTTTTCATTAATCGCACGCAGAGTGACACAGTGTGTGTCACAAAAACCTCCTGTGTGTTGGCTGCAGTAATAATGCAGCATGAAATTCGCTGCACTGAAAGGATTTAAATCTTTGAACGTCAAGTCCTACAAATTTTTCATCATTGCATTATAACAGCTTTTATTTATTTGGCAGAAAACGACCAGTGTCTTCAAATTCTGACACAAATTAGCCAAAACTAAAACAAATAGGATGCTGGTAACCCCTTACGGTGCCATGGCACCATGGAAACTATCAAGTAGAGACAAAAAAAAATCAATATGCTGATTTATGGTAATGTCACAGCAGCACTGCAGAAGATGTCAGCCATTGCTCCTTCTTATGCAAACAGAATGGAAATATTTCACAATGTACATTCCCACCACAGTGTGTGTGTGTATGTGTGCAAGTTGCTTTGTAGTTTTTTCTATGTATGACATGGCATGTTTATGGGAATTCATGATTTAGGGTTTAGATCTGTTTTTTTATTGCTACGAATTTCAAATCATACTTGAACCTAAACATTTCCATCTGTGTCTGAAAAATAGGAAAGACGTTCAAAAAATATCTTTTTTTAAATTATCCAGCTTGGAAAAGGTGAAGTGTGCTGAAACTACATAAATAAACTGCATGCAAATAGGCCAAACCATCGAGTGCGTTTGCTGACGCATGCTTTGAAAACAATTCAAGATCAAGCTTCCTCAGAAGGACGATTTCATGAAAGCGTTCTGATTCAGTGGTGTTCCTTTGGACACATTTCCTTGATCAAAATAAAGCTGGAGTAAAGGAGTGTGTGAGGGCCGTGTATGACTAGATGCTACTGGTTTGCCTTTCATTTGTATGCTAAACTGCTTTTCTGAATGTCCAACAATATAACTGGATTACTCTACTCAAATGACTCTATGTAATTCTTGGATTCTAGCATGCATAAAAATATTTTTCTATTGTGGCAATGCACCCCAGATTTGGAGTCAAATGCCAGTATGATCACTGCCATCTGAATTCTTTTCTCTTCCACTATAGTACTGATGGTAATTACATGAACATAAACCCAATGCTATACTAACTCTGGTGATTAGTGTTTATTCTGTAACCGATCCTCGGGAGATTCCTCGTTTTTTTCACAGCAATTTTCTATTCCTGTTTTAGTTGTTCCTAGTTTTTCTGGTAAACCAATCATCCCACACTCTACGACTGAAAAATTAGGTTAGTGCTGAAGTGATCAGAATCTAAAGACTACAACAAGCCCCATACAAAAAGCCCTTTAATCCCTAATAAAGCCCATATTAAAATGCAAAAATTAAAAAGCATGTTTATACTCTTGTGTATTGGTCTCTGGTCCAGTCACTGCGGATCACTGCTTAGTAGACCTCATTTTACTTTAATTCAAGTTTAATTTTTGTGCTGTTTGCACTTTTTGATGTATTTTTAATTTATTTAATATTAATTTGAATATGACCTGCAGTGTGGTCCAGCAAGAAGTTTGCGCTTTAATATTTGCAAGAGAATTTTCTACTCTTTTCTTTGTCCGTCACGAACTACCCATTGGCAGCCATCTTTATGCGTTGCACTCGTAAAGTTTATGGTTTATATTTAGGTGGCTGGTTAGGCACTAAGGTCAACTGTCAACTCTCTACTATCACTGTCACCATTTATGGATGCCGCTTGCTGACCAAGCTGACAAGTTTTAGCTGTCAACCTGGTTCTCTGTTTCATACAAACATTCTAGCACACACGCACACACACACACATAGAGACACAAGAAAAACATTAACGCTTCCAGAATAAGCAGTCCAAAACTAACAAATTACGACACAGTGGCCATCTTTTATATACAGTCAACAAAAGACAGCAGATTTAAAACAGGCAACAATGTACTTCATTAGCATTGTACAACTCTTTTTTTGATTGCTAAAAAACATATTTATTATCATGTAAAAGTCGTGTGCTACAGCTTTAACAGACATTTTTTATATGAAAGTCATATAATGCAAAAAAAATCCCCAGAAAACTAAACATTCTTCAGCTTCGTGACATGATTGCCCTTACCTTCATTTAGTGCCTCCCTAACCTTGTTGGCATCAGCAGACAAGTATAGGTTGGTGTGCCAGGCCTTCAGGTAGCCAATAGGACTGCTTCCCCCCGTCATACAAAACCTCTCAATGAACAAGTCTGTGGATGAGAGGAACAAATAGCAACAAGGTTTTTAATTTCAGTACATCATCTGGTGTTAAATGTCAGCATTCAGTACATTATCAGTATTACAGATAATTCCATTACGGCGTTAAAACATGTATCTATTTGTATGTTAGCATACCAGCAAAGATCACATGACTTCCAAGAGTCCCTTATATAATCTATATTTGCACTAGAAGCTGGGGCTCTGAGTGTCAGGGAGTTCACGAAGGGGTCACTTCGGGGGCCGTGGACGGCAAAAAGGAGCGAAGATGTTCTAAAGACATGGTGAGAGGATAAACTTACAAGTACTTAAAACGTGGAGAGGGTCCAGAGAGGGGGTTAACCAGAAGGGCGGGAAGACGGAGGCCGTGTAGATGAGAGGAGGAAGCGAAAAGACTGGTGGGAAAGTGTCTGTTTACATTTTGGCTGGGGGGGGGCTTTTAATTCGCTGCTGTGGACTGATCCACAGAGCAGTGGACAGTCGGTATGTGGAAAACGAGAATAGACTGATATTAGGTAATTAGATCCATGAGTACAGAGCTGCGGATTATATCTGTGTCCTCGGGTAAAATGAGCTGATATTTATGAGGGAACAGAGGATGGGGGGCTATTAGAAAGGGCACGGGAGTAAAATAATAGAGTAATATCTGGTGATGGATTGAGTTTGATTAGAGTTGAAGGACATAATAGAATGAAAAGGTAGGCGACGCCTAAGATAGATGGAGATGAAGTGCAAGGAGGAGGTTAGTGTGGGTGGGAGATTTATAAAAAGAGAAATGGCAAGGTTATCCAATTATTTAAAGCTGCAATAGCTGAAGCATGAATTTATCTTAGACTTCATCTGCAATAAAGGTTCACTGGCCTTATTTAGCACCGGGCTTCTACAAAGTTTGGGAACTTAAAAGAGGCAAATAAAATATCAGAGTACCATATAACTACTACTCCACACTTCTGTATGTTGTAAATTTGTCATTTTAAAGCCTAACCTGTGACAGCTCAATGACATCACAATGACATCACCAGGATTAGTTTCTTAAAGCTGCAAAGCTAACAGTTATTCCAGGCTAAGCTGTACTCGCTGACCTTCAGTGTAAAAAGTCAGCTGTAAATGAAGCTGTAAATGTTTTATTTGCTCTAAAGCAGATGATATGGATACAGTAACTGGACAGCTTGATATCCCTGAATGTTAACTGAGTTTGTGTTATACTCTGATTAGTGAGTTTCCCTTTTTTTCCCTTTTCTTTTCCAAGCCGAGCATAATCATACCTAAATGTAGGGAAACATTGTTCTAATTGAAATGCATCAGTTTCAAAGCTGTGCTAAGTCTAAGGCAGGGGTGTCCATCGTCCCATAATGACTTGGACTTTTAATTGTATTTTCATGTTTTGGAACTTTACCTACTAATAAAGACTTCTCATGGATATTCATGCTGAAAAGTAATTAGGTATGAGTTAAACAATTAGATGACAGAAATATTCCTGTTTTATTTTTCTACAACAATTTCTATTGGAGTTTTTTGACTATGTATGTGGCCCACGATGCCAGATGAGTTTGACATCCCTGTTCTAAGGCCTCGGTCACACAGACCTACAGATTAGTAGGCAACTTCTACTTTCTAGGTAAAAACATGTATTCACTATTCAGTTGGCAAGTGGTTGCTGAAAACTGGGCACAAAACAAGTGCCGGACAAAAACACATTTTTGGATTAGTTATGGTTGCTAGAAGATTTCTGCAATTGCCAGTAGTTTGCATGGAAGACAGTGAGGTGTCTGCAAACACTCTCAAACTGTTTTCTGAGCAGTAGTAAAACTGTGAAAAGTGCAAAGCAAAGGTGAACATTCTCAGTTTCTGGTTTGCTTGCAAACCTTTTGTAATAAAACTTGCTTCTTGACCTCCAGCAACCACACATAATACACTATGTGTGTTAGCCCTGCGACAGACTGGCAGCCTGTCCAGGGTGTACCCCGCTTCTTGCCCTAAGACAGCTGGGATAGGCTCCAGCGCTCCCCGCGACCCTGAAAAGGATAAGCAGAAGCAGATGGATGGATGGACCTCCAGCAACCATCTGCCAACTGGTTGCCAACCAGTTGGCAGATGGTTGCTTTCAACCTGAGGTTGAATAATGTCACCGACCCATCGCTAGGCCTGAGACCTTACAAAAACAAAGAACAACTGACGTACATGAGCAAATAGATTGCTCTTTCTTGACTTTTCCCATTTTTTTACAGGCTGATAACAAACGGCAGTTTGTTTGTTTTTGTTGTTTTGTTTTTTCTAGATGGATAAAAAAAGAAGCTTTGATCAAGTTTTGCCCCAATGTATTACAAGCTCCGTAAGTTTATCTAAAGTCATTCCAAAGCACTGGGAAAATATGTGGGAAAATATATACCCCACTGTGATTAATTTGCAGAGCCCGCTGTCAACTACAATACTATAATATTAATATAGGAGTAAGTGCTGAGGCAAACCAGGCAGGTGCAGCTGAATATAGGACATACGGACAAGCAAGCAGACAAAGCGAATATTCTTCAGTCTGAAACAAGCTAAGTTTGATACTTTTGTGCAGTTTGGTGGCTCTGGAACATTTGTATGAATAAATCTTGCTTATTGCTGTCTTGCTGTCTTCAAAATGTGAAGCTCACTTTTAAAGACACAGGAAAGAAACAAAGGCAGATAATTGTGGCGTGACTCATAAACAGGCTCTAGGCAAAAAGAGATGGACTCAAGAAGAAGAAACAGAGGAACTGTGTTGCTTTAAGCCCCCTGAGTGATCTCCTCTCAGTTACTCAAAGAACCAACTGTCCTCTGAAGATTTTCTTAATGGTTTATTTAGCTTTGTAGTCGGACCCTGGTGAGTTTGACCCCCTCCTCTTCCCTTACACTGTACCGCACCTCATCCTGTGTTTCAGACTGGTGCAGGAGCGTGGGAGTCACTTGAGGGGAAATGTGCTTGCCATTGACGTTCTTGTATCTTTTTTCCCCCTCCCTATTAAGAAAAACGTTTTCATCTATCTGTCTTTACATGATTTATTTGCTTCCTCAAAAGATCGACACGTAGAAAATCAACATGACTGAAGAGACACCGCAGAACAGGCTACTGTGTTATCTGAGGTAAAATTCTGCCCCTACAGAAGTCAGGTGTATGCCCACACATGTCTATTATTCATAGGTTTATAGCGCAGGAATTTAATATTGACTCTGCCTCGAAAAACAGTTTTGGTACGCTAGTAATCAGAAATAAACACCTGCAGTTCACACATTCAGTTTCAAGCTAGAGTAAGAGTTTCTCAATTTTTTTTAAGATGGCTTTGTTACTCAGAGAGACTCACTGCAGGAAAGATGCTCATTAAACACTTAACAGTGTTTTCAGAGAAGCCATGTTTCCTTTAAGTGTGCAGGAACGCTCAGAGGTCAAGCGACTGTTCGAATGCCTCACGCAAAGCCACCAGAGAGGATCTAACATGGAGGCATCTGGAAGACCGAGTGTTGCTTTGGTGGCTTGGCTCGGATTTGTTTTTCTTTCAGGCCCCTTGGATTATTCTTATATCCCAAAGGGAAACAAGCTTGAACTCACTCCCGTCATGAAGCCCCGAGGATCTGAAAACATTAGAGGAACTGAACAGGAAGTGGTCTGTGAGAGGGATGTCATCACAGGGTCTGAGAGTTTCCCTGGGAAGGAGGCTGTCAGTCAGCTGTTCATACACTCCACTGTTTGTCTCTCAGCTGAGCCTGCGTCAGATTCTGGATCATCTGTAGATGCAACTGTGCGTGCTACATTTTGGGTGCTTGGTTTGGACATTAGTGGGAAAGCGTGCACTTATTGAAAGCATTAATATGAAAAAAAAAACAACAGAAAAAAGTAGACGCATTTATAGACTTTATTACGTGTTTTAGTTATACGGGGATTATCTGCTTCACTTAGTAAAGTTGTGATTGATCAACTTATATTTTGGAGGAAAACTCTTATAAGTATAGTTGTATAGTTTTTGACATGCCAGTATTTTTTCTTTTGTTTTTGTCCCTTGGTTGAATTAAAGATTCTAACTGTCACACATCAAATGATATTTATTTATTTATTTTTTTCAATAGACTTCTTACAGCTTACCTCTCATCATTGATAATAACTTCACCTCACAGGAAAGTTGTTAACCCTGGTCATGCTATAACATTTGAGTCTACCATCCACACCTTTCAACTCTCCCAGAGTACTCAAAGCGCTCTATACAACATGCCACATTCACAAGCGCTGTCTTATATGCTTTTAAGTAAACGTTACTCCATGTGTGCGCACTGCTGAGAAACGACAGAGGCAGCAACTACCATTCACACACATTCATATCGGTGTATGAATGTGTGTATGAACTTAATATCTTGCCCAAGGATATTTGGCATGCAGACTGGGGGGAGTCAGGGATCGAATCACCAGCCTTGCAATCAGTGGATGACCTGCTCTACCTCCTGATCTACTGCCGTCCCGTCTAAATGCCTTTGATTATCTAACTGATTAAGCAATTTTAAGGACACGTGGTTCTACATAATCCAAATTCCTTGACACACAACCCCCTCAAGGCCCTCAAATGTCAGAATGTAATCCCTTACAATCTTTCTCTCATGCCCACTTGGGGTCTTCAAAGTGTGACGCAGCTTTGAAGGTAAATGTCAAAATACTCCAACATCCTCACTCCTTTCCTAGTTATAAGTCAGTCTTAGGCCTCAGTAACAGTAGAGTAAAAATAGCCTTCCAATCTCTGTACAACCAGGACAAGCTGGTGGTAAGCACATGAACATTAGCGCTCACTTCTCTTAAGAAAAATGCATTGTGTTCTTTAACTATTTGTCAGAAAGTATTGCTAAGAGCAAAGTAATGCTAAAGTGTGCTTTCAGCTTTAACATCATCCTGGGGATTCGCTAGCTTTGTGTTAGTATTTCTTCTGTGCAGATGTTAGCAAGGATCTGAAGTTGTGTTAGCAGCATAAAGTAGTTGTTTCTGATGTGTACACTGTTTTCATTATTGTCCTCCTTCCTCATGCAAACTAAAAAGGAAGAAAATGATTTTTTTCTTTCTGAAAATAACGGAAAAACATAACTGTAACTGTAATGACAGATTCTGATTGGTGCAGTAATGTGTTATATTGGTCCTCTACCAGAAATTCTATGCGATAACAGTAACACGTTATTTTGGAACGTGTTACACCCAACGGTGCTAATGAGTCACACAAATATGAGTTACCAAGGTTTCCAAAGCACAAAACTACCCTAAATTTAACTCCAAAAAGCATGTCTTATTTTAGGCCTTATGATTGTTGCTACTATGAGTGTTTTTTATATTTGTATTTATTTGTAATGCAAAAGAGAGATGTCGTCTGCATAAAATGTGCAATTGGCACAGCTATATGGCTCAAACTTCTGAGTGCAGTTCCAAAACCTTGCCTCTGTCACTGTTTATTCAGTCCTTACTGTGAGTGTTTGCTCCATGTGTTTCTGTTCTGCATTACCATTGGGATTTTATTGGGGCAGAACAGACGTAAACTGAATATAATCAACAAATATGATCAAGCACTCAAGGGAGGACGAGAATCCAGATGAAAGTGTACAAGGCCAAATCTTGATTTCCTTTTAGTGGGTTTCAGTGATTCAGGCTTTTAGTCATATTTCTACACAGAGATCAGTACACAGTGAACGCTGCCTCTGTCTTTTCTCAGCAGTGCGCACACAGGGAGCAGCATTTATATTTCTTTGTTTCTAATAGAACTGTGTTAGTGTGTCAGCTGAATGTTTGGGTTAGGATCATTAAATCACTCAGTCTTGTTGCAGTTTTTTATCTCTCTTCTTCTGCTTTCTCGATGCATTAAAGTCAGTTTGAAGGTATCCAGACTTGCACCAGGCTCCCTCCAGATGACAGATGCCTCTAAGCTGCCATCTGTGCTAATCCTAACCCCGACGCTAACCCTGTACATTTTGTTTTTATGAAACAATACTCCAAAGTCTTGCCAATCAGAGAACTTTGATAATGATCATTCGAACTCACATTGTCCAAAATTCATGATTAGTTTGGCATTTGGATTTAGAGTTATTACCTATGATATGAAGTGAGGTTTCTGTGTCAGCACTGTCATGGACATAAAGAAAAATGGCTGACAGCTACTTTTAAGGCATACAGCAGATCAGAGCACATTACATTTTCTCTCCTGATTATAAAACAAATGAGGTCTTTAAAGACTGATTTTGAAGATGTGATGTGGGGGGGCGGTAGGCATAGTTTAGATTGGCAACATGGAGAGTGTGATAATAAGCTTGTCAAACTGATAGTGTCTGTGTGGGTGGTTGAAATTTCACATATATAATTGACCTATCAATAGACTGTTATCCCATGACAGGAAGCTATTTAAACTGAGAATACTGTCTGCTGCATAGCGTCTTTTAATAGCGCCGCTTAGGGCATGCCCAGATAATTCATTTGCAGTGGCATACCGTGACAGTTTTTAGGCTTACTGTGATGGTTGATGGTGTTGATGAGCCGGATTCCGACGTGGGCATGGTTATATGTCACTAAAACAATGTCGAACAGTTCTTCACTTTGGGGGTACAGCTCTCGCAGACGAGCGTTGACCGCCTCCAGAGCCTGTCAAGATAGAGAAACAGTCAGCTCAGAAAATCAAGACACAAAAAAAATTAAAGAATTAAAAAATAACATCTGCATGTGCTCGTGTGCCTTTAACCTTGACAAAGGGGAAAGCAGGCCCAGGGGCAAAGGGTTCGTTCTCGTGTTCGATTTGGTATCTCAGATATTCCTCCACACCTTTCTGCTCGAACACCTTTTGCTCCAGCTCAGTCCGGAAGAGGACCCGAGAGGAAACAGCTACAGTCACTGCGTTCTCTGGCTTCGGCTGCAGAAAACCAAAGTCAAGTGGACAATGGAAAGATAAAGATGAACAACAAAAGAGAACACCAGTAAATAGTAATGATAAGGTTATAAGTCATTGATGGGAAACACACAGAGGAATGTGTGACCCAGTTTTTTAGCTCAGAACTGACACTGAATATACACTGTACTAATATTGTTTAGTGTTAAATAAATTGCACATTAATAAAGAGTGTGTACGGAAGCCGAGAACGGCCGTAGCCGTTAATAATATTTTTCTCTCGTTATCTCGTGATAACGACTTATTTATCCCGTTATCTCAAGAAAACAGTTTGGTTTTCTTGTGATAACGAGTTATTTATCTCGTTATCACGAGAAAACAGTGGTCAGGTTTTCTCGAGATACCGGGATAAATAAGTCGTTATCACAAGAAAACAAAACCATTTTTTGGTCTATTATTGTTACCTTCACATCACTGTGTTAACTGCTATGTGTGTTAATGTCTTTGAATGTCATTACGTTACAGAAGTCGTTTCAATCATACACAGTGCAGGCTATGTATTTTCAGAACCTCAACTATGTATCCTCACAAAAATTGTTTACAGTTAGGTGCACAAGTATTTGGACGATGACACAGTTTTTGGTGTTGGTTTGACAAAAGCTACCGCATTAACTGTTCATCGATTAAAGCCATTTTCAGAGGTGAAAAGTAATCAGACAATTCACTTACAGTTTCATGACCATTGAAATAAAGCTGGAAGTCTCCGCTTCAATCACCACTGTGACTGTTTGAGTTTATGGAAATGTCTCTTTATGTTTTTTTAAGAATATAGATGAAATAATGTGCCATCTTGGGTGAATTTTAAAGCTGTTTGATATTATAATGTAATTTCACAGAATAGAGTATCTAGTTGACAAAATCCCTTTATAAAAGAAAAACTACAAACTGCTAAACACAGTGCACTTATAAAAGCAACAGCGATTATGCACATAACAAGTTAAACTAATCATTTCAATATTTATAGCAAACAAGTTACAAACGGATATAAAAATAAAACCAACAAAAATAGGCTTAATGCCACTGAGTATATGTAAAAGTGGATTTATAATCTCTCCTTTGAAAACCTCCAGCTTTGGCTGTCACCATCTTGAGCGAGAAGTGTTAAGAAACTCTAAGGGACTTTCTGTTAAATAAGTGGGCGGTTAAAATTTTGAAACTCTCAGCTTCAAGCCAAGTGATTGAAATGTGTACCAATGAGAGCACAGAATACGGGTGATTCAGTACAACATGACAGTTAATGCATTAGAGGGTTATGTCCATCTTTCATATACAGTCTGTGATTACAGCTTGTTAGCTTTCAGTATCCCTTCAGTATGAAAATATTGCAAAGATCACATTTAGAATTGTCCAGAAGCAAGTGAAAAGTACAAAACATTACATATAATAATAAAACTATAAAAGATATATCTACCATGGGACACAATACAATATTAAGGAGAAGTGGTAAACACACACCTCCTGAATTTTAATCTTACAAGCTCCATTCTATGTTTACCCTCTAGAATTAAAAGAAACACAGTTCGTCCCTGAACTGTCAACAAGAAGCAAGATTGTCCTTGAGCGCCTCTGTAGGGCTAAATAATCTAGCTCCTAATAGATTTTTAGACATTTAATTTGGTAAATATATAAAAAGTAAAAAAAAACAACAACAACATGACATTAATTAGGAGGAAAACAAAGACCAGTATTTTGTTGTTTGTTATTTTTCCATATTTTTGTGACTGTTAGTGACATGTCTGTTAATGTAACCATGGTGACAAAGGTCTAAATCCTAAAGTGTTTTTTGTGCCTCAAACACATGAAAAAGTCTAACAAGAAAATTGCACTGCTCACGAGCTCCGTGGATAAACAGGCCTTAAAAAAGATAGTTGTACAATAAGTGTGTAAGTAGAAGTTGAGGGAAAACTTTATTTAAATATATTTAATTTGCCTCTGAAATAAAAAAAAATATGTTCTAGTAATGTTCTTGAATACAAATCCACTCACCAAGCAGTCAGAGAAACCTCATTTCTCCCTAGCAACCCATAGTTACCAGGGTGCAACCCGACACCTGTCTAAGCCTGTGTGAGAGGGGCTTCAGCCATCAGTTTCACAGGGACTACCAGTCATCTCCTCTTGAACGTAGCCAGGTATTACTCCTTTTACTTTTACTGGAAGTCACCAACTGGAGCCTAATGTTTGAGCCAAAGTAAAGTAAAACATCCTTATGACTTGGACAAAATGGGCCAATCACATTCAGAATTGGAGGCTTGCAGATAATTGCTGTCTAATTTTTAAACAGCAGTCTGAGCCAGTCTGCACTGATCAACACAAGTCATTTGCAATGTGACTCTTTGCAACAGGGAGCTGAACTCAAAGACTCAAGTGGTTTCCAAGCAGTTGTTTTAAATGATAACCCTATTTTTAAAAAGTCCCTATGAGTACATTTGTCATGTAGCTACTGTGTGACTACATGTGGGGACATTTCTGAAGTTCTGTTCTATGAGCTTCTGGCTGGTCCGTGAATGTAAGTAGTCAGTGTGAATATCTGTTTAATGTGAATTTCTGCATTTGTGGACGGCAACAGATTCCTAATTTTTTGCCAGCTTATCACAAACAGTTTGCAAATAATAGCCAGGTCGAGCCTATTTAAACGCAAACTGATGTCAGAGTGACTACACTTATTGTCTTTTATCACCAAGGTTTACAACCTGGTTCCTGTCCTCAAAGAAACCATTTCAAAGGTAACACGACTGCAAGTTTATTGCATGCGGTCATAATGTAATTTAATTTGTGTGTTACTGTTTCGTTAGCATGACTGTGAAAAATGTCAAACCTTCAGAATACAATGTCAACACTCTCGTCCTGTTTCCTTTTCAGATTCTATACATTTAAAAGAAGAAAACAAAGATTTTATATTTCACTAAACAACAGGGCGGTCTATTTGAACGAGTCAGCGTATGTAGAGTTCTTTGGAGCTGTCTGTACATGTGTGTTTTGTTTCCATGGTCTCAGATGAACTGCTAGATGGCGCACTGGTGTCATATTGTGCTCATGTTGCCCAATGTGTGTGTTTACACTCAGGCCTGTGTGTTTAGGGGTTGGGGGGTGGGCTGCATTCCTCCTGGGGTAGCTTTCATTAGTTGCTCACAGTGGGCAGAGGAACTCGTGCCTGTGTGGTGGGAAGAGTGGGGCGAAGGGGCGAAGCGTTTCAGCCAATGCAAAGAACACTAACGTGCCAGTGAAAGTGTGTCATGTGACACTGCATACATGTATGTGAGTCTGCAGTCTTTGTTGCATATGGGTCTTTTAATGTACTGTTCTGATGCAGTATTGATTAAATCCGATGCTAATCATTTTGCAGTATATTTACTGTTATTTACACGGTGTTGTGATCTTCAGCTGTCTTCAGTGTGTCTAAAATTGTGCTTGTGAGTCAGTATGTTTCCACATGGATGACTGAGGGCTTGGATTCAGTGTATTGAGATGTTTGCCCGTTTGCATCTCAGCCTTGACGCTTGTGTGCTTGTAAATAGGCCACAAGCCGGCATGTGCGCCGTGCCATTGTTCCCGCATTTAGCCTCTTTTCCATCACAACCCTGCTGCCTGCTGACCCGTCACCTACTTACCTGTTAACACACACATCAGCTGGCCAGGCTTAATCCCACATGGGAGTCAGATTAAAGGATAGATTTGATGAAAAAACTATTTAATTTGGACCGTTTCTCTATTTCTGTGTCCACTGAACTGAAAACATGTTTTACATACATGCACGTGCATGCATATCACACAAAAATATTATTGTTTTCTACTTTTTGTATTTAGTTGTAGTGCATCTCTAATTCACATATTTTTCGGTATATGAAACATCAACACAGACTGCCAAACACAATGAATTTGATGATAGAGGAATTGCACGACTCTAAACATGACGCCTTCTTGAAGGATTTTACGAGCACGGGCATACGAGTCCACGAGTCCTGAAGATTGTAGCCTGTCCCAGTAAAACTAAACCAGGAAGTGCAAGAGTGGGGTGATGGTTAAAATACAACTAGGCTAAATGTGGAGTGTTACTTTGAAGAAGAAAAGCATGAAAATCTGCTTTTGTGTTTTAGTCAAAGTGAAATGTATCTTTGTGAAGCATCAATTTGGCAAATGTCTTTAAAGAAAATAGCCATTTAGAAGAAAGTTGGCTTACAGGGAGGGAGAGGAGCTAAAATGGCATGTTACACATGGTAGATAAACTAAATAAAGATTCTTTTGAACTGTGAATCACGCAACACTACTCTAGTAAACTCCAGGAATACAAAAATTAAGCTGGAAATAAGCAGAGGGTCTGCCTTTAATAGATCAATCCTGTGTAGTCTGCACTTTAAAAGTGCAGGTTTTCAGCTTTATTCAAGGGGTTTAACAAGAGGTTTGCATTAAATAATACTTGGATTTAAATCTTTTGCACTCTATCAGAAGTGTGGAACCCAGGGACGTTACCAAATGCTGTGTTTCTTCCACTGAGATGCTCTGCCAGGCACATTCAACAGCTGCTTGTTTCTGGGTCTCCCTGCCTTCATTATTTCCACAGCAACTGAAAAACAGCTTCTACTAAAGTCCCATCAGATGCCCTGGAAATTAAAGAACATCCCATTTGTTTCCTTTTGGGTTTTTTCAATATTTTTCTGCAAAGTACTGTCTGATCAGCATTTGGCCAAGAGTATTGGCCTGTCAGAATGTATCCTGCTCTCATATCATCAGTAAACACTAATGGCCTCGTTCAACTGGCAACCTTATGTGCCCATGTCAAAACACTTCTCTCTTTCTGTCATTCTGGTACAGGTTTTCAGACCTGTGCAGGTTCTTTTAGAAACGTCTAACCTGGCCTTCTTCTTATTGTGTAACCAGTGGTTTGCACCTTCTTGTAAACTCTTTGTATTTCCATTCATGTAAGTGTTTCTTGACTTTAAACTTTGTTTAGAGTGTTTTCTCAGCCTAATAATGGAGTCCCACACTTTGGCGTCTTATTTAAAATTGCATTGTAAAGCTATAAAATGCAAATTCATCACTTCTTTATTTATCATATAAATTACGAGGGAAACATGGCCACAAAACTGCTTGTCAGTCAATTATCTACGTTTTTTTGAGCCTCTGAAAATGAGGGACCATGTATAGAAATGATATCTATTCTTACACAGGTGCATAGATTTTATTAAACCCCTTGAAATAAAGCTGAAAGTCTGCACTTCAATCACATGTTGTTTGATGTAAAAATCTGCCTTTGGCCAAATTATAGACCTAACTGTAACTAATAATAGTATTTCTTATAATATATCTTTTATAATAATGTTCATATCTCTCTGTTTTGTTGGATGTAGCACAATCAGATTAGCAGTTGCCAGCGCAAGTTGTTGTCATCTCGAGAAGTTGTAAACACGAGAATCTTTCCCATCATTACCTCTGATGTAACACAAATGCCCACTGGGAGATGGTGTTAATTAAAGGCCACCCAAAGAATAAATATTTAATCATCTACAATATTAGATCATTACTTTTTCTTCCCAAACAAATGCAGTTCTTAACAGTGAGCCACACATGATACTGTTGAGAAAGGCTCGGTTCCAAGGCTGGATGTTTAGTTATTGGCGTAGTTACAAATGTCAGTCGGTTTGTGATTTGCTGAAGCAAAGAAAAAGCTTCATGTGCAGCGTGAGAGTTGCTTTAGAGCCTGCGGGAGAGGGCGTCATCTAAAAACTGCTACATTCAGTGAAGGGTCAGTATGAGACTGTATATTCCTTCATTGACTCGATCCAGCCAGTGGCAGCCAACGCAGACGTGAAGAATGGATCGGCATGACAGCACACGTGATGATGCGTTAGGTCAGGCCGTTGGTTAGTAGAGTGGGAGTTTCCGTGATCATGCAGGCACAACAACAGCCATCACAGGAGGTTCAAACAGGGTGAAAGATGTGGCACTGACGGTCGTTAAGAAGCACTGGACACTAACTTTCAACCGGGACATACTTACGAAGAACACGGCTCCCTCCACCTTCCGGGCTCGTCTCCCTGTCACCTTAGCAGAATGACAGTTTGTTTTTATTCATCACAAAGGGTTTTTTTTCAGCATCTCAACATTTCCTCTTAACAGTGTCCTGCTATGCCTGACACATAATTCTACATATTTCTATAAGCTATGGAGACAAATGAGTGTACATTACATGTCTGATAACGTGTGAAATGATGATTAACGTGCAAAATGTTCAGACAGTTTCACAGGTGTACCAGACCTTTGGTACACGGTTTACTCTATGAGTAACGTGTCACACCGTCTGAGAGTGATCCCAGAGCAAGACTCCAGTGCTTCGCTGTGATTTGATACCAGTAGTGTTAACTGCCTGCCCTCTCTCAGCAGGCCTCCAAACCCAGTCATGTGGCTCCTCTGCACTGGGGACTGAGAGTAACTATAATCACTTCCAACCCACTAATACCTGTGGTAGCAGAGGCAAGTGTATAAATAAAGTTGATGGCGGTTTAAAAAAAAAAGAAAAAAGAAAATCCTCAGTGTGTTTCTGAAGTAGCACTCAGCTTCCCCCTCTATATTTTAATCCTGTTAGAGCTTCCCAGATTAGCAGGACTGGTATCCATGAGTCATGTGTTATTTACATATTACAGACTGAGAGACATCCCTTCCACCCATGGGGAGCAGGGGTGGGGAATGAAAAGAGAGGTGAAAGGGATTCCAGGAAGACCAGAAGAAGGGGCGGCGGTGGGAAAATGAAAGCAGTGAGAGTGTGAGCAGAGACTGGCAGGGTGGGTGAGGCGATGAGCAGCAGAGGGGGGCAGATATTTATAGATAAGGTAAAGGCCAGTGATGATGCAGTCTGTTCCAGCACCGGCAGATATGGTAACACAGGAGAGTGACCGGACACTGCCAGAAGCAGCAACGCCAACACAGGATTTAGTCTAAAAATCCTGCAAATTATGCATCATGAAATAACGTGCACAGTATTTTTTTTGTGTTTGTGTGTTTTTTATGTCGGACTCAGTAATTCGGGTATGATCGCTGAAAGTTTGACAGTACAATTACTCATTTATGATTTCTTTTGATCTTGTCTAAGATACAAATGCAAAGGAGGCTTACAGGAAGTCACAGGAGACCAGCCTGGTATCACTGAGTAGGGTGTGACTAACACACACGTCCTTAAATATGTCGTCACTACACATTTTTTGAGTCATTTTGCGTCATTAATGTCACCCGACCTCTGACTACAAGCCTAATTTTTATCTTTTAACATAGCGGTGTCAAACATATGGCTCGGGGAAAAGATCTGACCAACCAAAAGGTCCAGTCGATCTACATTAACAACTTTGCACAGAGCACAAATTACAAAGGAGGGCACAGATGCTGGAATTTTTACACTATTTTGCAGATTTGGTAAATTAGAATATAGAATAAAGTCCAAACCGCTAATTTACTCAGTTTTACAGCCACCAACTGTGGTTGTTAAGCCCAAGAAGCTGTACTGATTTACCGCTGTAGCATTTCTTTATAAGACACTCACTGAATGTGGACAAACTATGACTAAAACAATTTAGCCGTCCGTTTGCTAGTTTGGATGTTTTTTGTTATTTTGATTTTTAATGTGAACATTTTCAGAACGTGCTTAAACGTCTTTACAGTAAAAGGGAGCAATTTTAAGGTAGTTTATTAAAAAAAAAACAAGAACAACAAAAGCTGTAGTGTATTAAGCTGTAGTTTTACTGGTAGCTAGTAAGATAAAATTGGACTCTGGACAAGTCTGAGCCTGCTTTGAGTTATTACCTGCTGTTCTGTTTCAGCATAGCTTTAATGAAAATGTCTATCAGTGCTATTTGGTTACACTTGTCAGACCATTTAAATTAATTAAGTAATCATTTCATATGACAAAGTAACATGACTAAAAGTGCACAACTAAAACCCTTTGTTTGTCCTCCTATTTATTTTAATTTCATTACGTTTGATTACTTATCATACCATCCGATGGAAAACGAGATAAAAACCAGATGGTGATTTTTTTGGTTCAATTAAAAAGTTCATCCATTGAAATAAAACCAGTGTGATCTGTTCGGTGCAGATGCTATGATGAAGAATCACATGCAGTTTTCTTTAATGCTGTTATGTAGGTGCGTGCTCTTTCAGATGAATGCATTACACAGTAATACGATGCGGTAATATTTAGACTGATATCTAAGTGCTATCATTGGGACACATGGTGATGCATGTTTACAGTCCCAAAATACACCGATATGTGGCCGCGTTAATCTTCAAGCAGCACAGATTACTCAGCTTTTAGACCCTTTTGGCCCGATTCCTTTCACTTTAACATGTATTTCTCGTGAACACATAACTCAGTCTTTAATGCTTTCTTCCTGCCCTTATTTTTCTAACGGTGCAAGCTTACAAAACGCTTTGTTAGTTACATTACAATAATGCCCTCTCAGAGTCACTCGGATTAGTTTAGCAGCCTGTTCCGTGATTCCCTGGAAATGATACAGTATGTTCTGTTCAATATCCTGCAACGCTATAAACAGAATCAAAACCTTTGCAAGGGAGTGCAATCTGATGCCTTTTAACTGTAAGCCGAGATCCAAGCTAAACATTTACAAACTGGGGTTTTAATCTTAATAGTTTATATAAGTCAGGGCTGTGGACCTAGTGATCAAGTAAAGCTGCAGTCTGGACAAGCAAACTTTGTAATATACTGGAATTACTCACTAAGAGATTAAAGCAAGTGACTTCTGTCTGTGTGTGTGCTTTCACTGCAGTACATTTGTTTAAATCTATTATATAAAACCTCCTATTGACATCTACCAGGTCATCATCAACCCATCTAGGATTTGGGTGAGAGGTAGGGTTCATCCCTTTTTATAAAATTTAGGAAGTTAGGAATTCCCAAATGGAAAAGCTTTAAACAGAGGAACTCTAATGAAGTGTAAGAAATTTATTTGGATAGGTCGTATCTTCTAGGTCGTTAAAATGGGCCTATTTAGCATGTGGCAACTGTCTAGATTCATTTGGAAATACATCATTACAAAGCATTGTGTGTATTGCTGTCAATAAATCTTGTGTAAATGAGCCTGTGCACCCAAGTGAGTGTGAGTGAGTGATCATCATAATCAGCTTGCCTGCCCAGCTGCTAAACTCTGACTCGGTCATGAATGAATTGGGGGGAAAAAGACTGATATCTTCTGTGTCTGCCAAATGAAATAAGACTGAACTCACAGTCTGTGGACCCCAAAACACACCCAGACTCCCAGTTTGCCTGACCGCTCCTGATTCCCAGTCCACCCTTTTTATGAGGTGTGCTTAAAACCGCACGTGGGCAATGTCAACAGCTGACTCAAGAGAATAAACCGGGCGGGTGGGGGGTGGGGGGAGGGGGGCAGAAACAGGGTGGTGAGAAGGAAGATGATGGTTGTTTGGTTCCCTGTGATTGTCTCAACTGGCAAGGCCGTTGCCCTCCAGTGATCTGGAAAAATGACATAATAAAAGTGGGACACATGCAGTTCTGGGTGGAGAGTGAGACTTACTGGCTTCGGCTTGGCTGTGAGGCCCAGGTGGTCTTTGTCAAACTCTCTTTCCCCCTCCCATGATCCTCCGCTGTCGCCGTTGGATGAAGGGGCAACTTTGAGCTCCGCGACCTGTCCACTCATCACCTGCACAGGCTCCAGACTCATTTTCACCATAGAGGGTCCCTCTGTCTGCACTCCCAAAGCTATCCAGACTACTCTACCTCGGGTAAAGACACTGTCCTCCCCTCAGGCGAAAAATAAACAAATAAATAAAAATGTTAAAAATCCAATCAAACACAGAATATGTCCCGCCTCAGTCTGTAGCATTTACGGAGCTTCTTCTGTCACGTTCATTGGTGATTGGCTTACTAAAGTGGTTTGCTGGTGTTGCACCTGCCCTGAAAGTAGTCCAAGTGTGAAGTATTGAGTAAAAGTATTGACTCTTCACTTGTCTCTATCCCTTGTTCCCCCCACCCCTTCAAGAGAATTATTGCTCCTTGCATCCACTTCCACAGGACATTAAATACTCATTCACAACCATGCTCGCACACAGCTCCTCTGTTACAGCATACATGCACACACACGCTGTCACACATTCAGTCTGTCCTCGGTAAGTATGTTGCGGGCTGAGCAGCGATCCATCTGCTGCTACCTCTCTGCCTGACTCTATCCCCTCGCTGCCCTCTCCCTCCCTTTCCCCTTCCTCTCTGTCCCATTCAATCACTCTCTCGGCTCCCTGGTGTTATTCGTTCCCCTCCTGCTGACCAATCACAGCCTTGCTTCCTTATTCAGCGCGGCCCCTCTTCTACACCCCCCTCCCCGCCACCAACACCATCCCTCCTGTGTTGACGATGCAGTTTGCCCCAGAGGCTCATGGGACGCTCAGGCACACGGTAAGTACACAGCAAAAAATAGCCTCGGTGATGAGCCATTTTATCTAGAGGCAGACGAGCCTGTTTTTTGTTGGGGGGGGGGGGGGTTACCTCGTGACCTGATTGGTGAAGGCAAGTCAGGTGAAAGACTGGACAAATCATTAGAGACAAAAGTGGAACAGTCATATCATAATGTCAGCTACCTCTGTTTTTTTTTTTTAAATGTAAACAGATTTCAACTTTTTAAACAAAAAATGCTCGACTACTGACTGTGGCCGAGTATAACAGGCAGCGAGGGAGGGGGTGTTAAGGGAGTGGGGATAGATTAGCCTAAAGGTAGCACATAATGGATGTAACCTTCATTTAAACCAAGGTTGTGCACTGAGTACAACAGTGGCCCATTAGTGGCCGTACTCCTGTGTGCTGAATACAGCCCAGCATCCAGTTCAGTGCTGCTGTGGTTTGTTGCTGTATCTACACACACACACACACACACACACACACACACACACACACACACACACACACACACACACACACACACACACACACACACACACACACACACAAATTTCAGGTTCATAAATATTTTAGGCCAAATTAAAAAAAACAACACCAACGACTAAAGTATACATGTTTTAACTTTGATTTAGAAAAAGACAATCCTTTTTATTTTGCAGGATTATATACCTCTGCTGAATATTACTTTTTTTAAATTCACAAAAGACAAACAAAGAAAGTTCACCAGTATTTTTGTCACACAGGGCCAGATTTGTAAAACCCCCAAATATGATAGCGCACAGGTGTGGTTAGTTTTACAGGTAAGTCACAGAAGTTCCATTGTTTTCTAAACTCGGGTGTTGTCACTTCATTTCAATATCAGGCACAAAAAATAAGACTGACTTTAAAAATATAAAGGAAATGCTTATGCAGCAGGGTCAGGGTCTGAGGTCCCACCTCGTATCTTGTCACTGCAGTGTGGTTGACTTGGGTTAGATTAGGAAGATAGGGCTACCATAGTCACCAATGATGACTTATACTTAAAAAGTTTATAGAGATTACAGCTAAAACAGATGCGTTTTCATATGTTTGTTATTCTTTTGACTGAACCCCGAAGAAGGTAAGAAGAAGCATCATTTTCACCCATGATGTATGAAATGATGATAAGCAGACATCAGAGTTCAAATTAAAATAAAAGAAAGGACTCTCATTTTCATCAAATTTCATCCACATCAAATGTAACGTGATAATTCCACAAGACTGTGTGAAAATGACCACAGTCCTCCTCTACTGGCTGTTGTGGTGGAGTGTACCTCTTGGTGGGCCTACTGGCCTAACAGCTTCCAGCTTCATCCAGAGGAAGATTATGTAATAGACCTGAAGGACAGAGAGTATAGGTGATATAGAGTAGAGCAGTAGCATCATGCATGGTTAAAAGCAGCATCTCTTACAGTACTGTGTTTCTGACTCCTCGTCCTCACGCTCTCCATTACTTCAACTCTTCCTCATCCTGTTCAAGTTCTCACTCCTTTTACCAAATGGTCATCTGCTGCTTGTGAACTCAAGTTCACAATTAATCAACAAAAATTCTCCCCTGATAACAGGACTGTTCGTCCCTCCTTCAAGGCCACCTGGGTCCACTGGAGACTGTTGACCTTTGCTTAACCGGGCGTGGTGACACTTTCTCTCAGCTGAACTTGGGATACACACACATACCAAATATCTTCCAGTAGTAGCCCCGGCGTTTATTCAAAAAATTATCCGGCTGGCCCGGCGTTTAAAAGAGGCCGCCGGTTGTTGGAGACCGTCTCGTATTCCCTTCTCAGACGAAATTGTCACGGAATTGAGAGGGAAAGAGGACCCAGGCGCGGTTTTTAGACTGAGGTGAAAAGACGTTTACTTACAGTGCTCCAAAACGTATTCCAACAGTTCACAAATAATGCAGTTCCCAATTGTGCTCCTCCTTTGCTCCCGAGTGTCTCCTTGTCTGTGGCAACCCAGTGCACGAGTGGTGCTCCGCGAAACTTCTCTCTGCCCGACGCTCCTCGAGAGGAAGTAAAAGACCAGAAAATTACAGTTAGCAGGTTCGCTAGCCAACAGTTCCAGTTCAGAGTAATAATCCCACTTCAACAGTCGCTGCATCCAGCTTAAATGCCGCTGGTCGTATTTGACGGCTGATTGGAAACAGCTGGCTGAGTGATGAGACGCGGGAGGACCGATGACAGCGAGGAGGTACTTCCGGGTCGAAGGTCGTCCGGAGACTGGTGTCTATTTGTCGTGACATGTTTTCAAACCGGCGTTTATTAGAAATGGGCATCAATAAGAGACAGGCCACTACTAGAAGAGTATGTGTCATGTAACTGATACCGACACATACTCACCACCACCACCCCAATCTCCAAACGCTTCTGAGTTTCCCAGTCGACGTAGGTGGCAGGTCTAGACCGTAGGTACCTCTTCTGCCCTCTCTCCACAATGTTTGTGCAATGTATGTATGGTCGGAAGGGATCCAATTTCACTGCAGGCAACTGCAAGTGACAAATAAAGACTTCATTCATTCACTTCACAAAGTGTGACATAATCATTTTAATAATTTTCAATCCAAGAAAACAGTGCCACTTACTCCTTCTTTAACATTTTTCACTAGTCAACAGGTGATGGCCAGTGTTCTAGTGATATCTGGACCAATGATCACCCTATAACTGAATAACTGGCTATATAGCTGATGGTAGACAGAGGATGGAGGGACAATAGCTGTAGGAGGTTTCTTCACAACATTCATAATAGTGTTTTTATAAAGCTGAATACGTTGTCATATTAGAGAACCAAAACAATGAGCCAAGTGAAATGAAGGGTTGATGCCAAACTCTTAAGTTTAATACCTGTGAAAATGAATTCACAATCATACATGTGCAAATATTTCAACATGTTCATGCTCTTGCAGATGTTTAATTTTCATTTTCGCTGTAATGTGAACTCAATCTATAATGCAACTTGCTGTGAATACGTATAATAAATAAGCTCCAGTGTTGCTCTGTCAGTGTTAGTATTTATGCACAAAGAACGTAGTAGCTCTTTTTTCCTTTCCTCTATTACTGTGCACTCAGGGCCACCCATGCACAGCACGACAGAAGGTTTCTTGGCAGGCAGGTCCATCTAACTCAGGGGTGTCAAACATAAGACCAGAGGGCCAGAATCGACCTGAGAAGGACTCCAATCCGGTCCACTGGATGGCTTTGGAAAATGTGAAAGAAGGTGTAAATTTGAGATTTTGAACTGTATTTTCACCAGTTTTACAGCAGTTTGACCAGTCATTCCTACTGATAAAGACCTCCCCCATGGCAATTCATACTACACCAAAGTAATTTAGTAAAAGATAAACAGTTAAATGTCAGACAAGTTCCTGTTTTTTCAGAAGTAAGAAAAAAGAAAGAGAAACAGCATTTTTTTTTTTTTTTATTAATAAAAACTCCCTGTTTTATAATTACAGGACAGTCTGGGAAAGAGCTGCCAGATTCTTTTCTGTAATTTTACAATATAAAGTGCATTTAACAACCCCTGATGTAACTTGCTATTGAGAAAATAATTATTTTCGCATTGAATGTCTTTTACTATCATTCTACCAAAAAAAAGTAGAACTTATTTCTTATGCCTTTACCTTTGTCCTCCTTTTGTACCATTTTGCTTTTACATGTAAAAGCAAAATGGTACAATGGTACACCGCTGGGGAATGAAACAAATGATCTTTGCGTGGTCTTTG
>VURO01003142.1:0-11334 GCA_015108175.1 Pelvicachromis taeniatus | reverse complement strand
TTTGCGTGGTCTTTGCGAGGACTTTCTTTTAAAATGTCACTGATATGCTGTTAAGACCTCAAAGCTGACTTAGCGCACAGCTCCATCTGGTGGCTGCTCAGCATACTGCACCGCCCCCCCTGCCCCCCTCACCGTGACCTCTATTGCTGCAGTGTGATTCACAGTTTCTCTGCTGCTCACAGTCTCTGTGTGCACATTTGGGCTGTTTGGCTTTCCACTGAGTTAAAGGCTGATGCAACAAGGCTCAGATTAGATATATATTGATCCGTGATGGATGGCTAGGGAATGAGTGATGGAAAAGGGGGGGGGGGGCTAAGTAAGTGCAGTTTAAACCGAAGAGTGAACCTGTGATGGGGGGTCTCATAGGTTTCCACAAATACAGAGTCAGAGTCCTGTAAAGATACAGGCACTGAAACAATGTGTCTTTTAGTGTTTGCGGTTCTTACAGAGAGCAATACCAAAGCTCAAATCTCATGAGTCATTTCATCGTGTTCCATTATTTGTCCTCGCTATCCAGCTGAGTAAATGAGAGTCGGCGGATACCGGAGGTGACATTAATTTTTGGAGTCCTAAAATTTCCATGCTTATGCATAAATATGTGTAGTGAAGCGGCGTGTTTTGTATACTCGTATCCCTGCGTTTTGGCCTTGGCACGGTTACCATGAGAACTGCATGAATGGTGACATCACTGCAGCAGTGTGACATCACTGTTCGATGGTGACTCACGCTCTCAGCTTATGTTGTGTGTGAGCATAAAAGAGACAGGAAAAGAGAGAGAGAGAGAGAGAGCGTTGAAATGTGTGAAGATGCAGTCCGAAGGAAACACCAAAACAAGAAGTCACTCTCAACATCCACGTGTTTTATTCTATGTAACAAAAATAATGACAATGTTTTTGTTCTAGGAGTCTAACAATATTGAAAACAAAAGAAAAGCAAAAAGTTATCCAACAGGACAATCAGACATTTATGTGAACATCAAAGAGAAAGGTTAAATTTAATTAGATCACACAAAAGAGCACAAATGACCCTCCGTCAAAACGAAGCATTTATATTCATGTCACACAGCTCGGTGTGTACGTGCCTATTACAACCACAGCAGTCATCGCAACGCAATCCTGTCCTTGGCACGGCTAGATTTCAACGTATATTTGAGTTGGGCATTGTGTGACAAAGTAATCACAAAAACAAAAGCCTCTTATGTCTGCAACTCTCAGGGCTTGAAAGTTAAAGTGGCTCCCCGGCTCCAGTGTGGTGCTAATTAGGATGGACGGTATCTAATCAGCAGCGGACATCAGCACACTGTGAAGCCACTTTGCAAGCCAATCTGTCCTAATCAAAGCATTTCACCGCATATTGGTCAATAGAAAATTGGAGAATTAACCAAGCTGATGACAATAATGTAGCACGTCAAAACAACAAAGCAATAAGCACCAAAGCCGATGGGCCGTGTGGACAGGTAAACAGAAAACAATTCACAAGGCTATTCCTGTAGTTCCAACTTCATTGGTTTACTTACAAAACAAGTCCGAAAACATTTTCCAGAGAAGACGGACAATCTAGTTTGAATTATTTTTGTGTATCAGCTTTCAATTTACTCTGGCTGCAGTTTTTGTTTTGAAAAATTGGAGAACTCAGAAGAAGAAACTGAGATTTGGTTTACTCAAATCCACAGGTTTCAGTTGCACATAGAAGCATTATAGTTGCAATAACAGGTCTTTTTATTGTTGGTTGCAACATTGCATTATTGCAATACTAACACGTAGTGTTATCGCCAATAAAGTTGCAATGGGGAACACTGTAGCAAATACTTATTTACACATACTCAGTGTACAGTTAGCATAAACTTAGAGCTAGTTTAGCGCTAGTATTTGAATGTTTAGATAACTCAAATACCAGCACCAACCTCTTTTAGCTGGTTAACAACACCAGTCGCTTCTCCAAAGTTACCTTGAACAACATTGTTTACAAGCTCTAACATATGATGACTTAACCATATAAATTTGACAATTTGGAATGTAAACTTTGTAGGTTAGCTAGTTACTTGACTAGCAATTAGCAACTAGCTAAAAATCTCCTTATTCTGGGAGAGGGATGAGAGCTAAAGTAAAATTCACTGATAGTTTTTACAGTTTATCCACATATACTCATTGCACACACACGCATACACACACACACACATATATATATATGTATGCTGCTGAAAACTTGTAAGTAA
The DNA here is from genome assembly GCA_015108175.1 of Pelvicachromis taeniatus. Lineage (NCBI taxonomy): Eukaryota > Metazoa > Chordata > Actinopteri > Cichliformes > Cichlidae > Pelvicachromis > Pelvicachromis taeniatus. The sequence continues at coordinate 9,119 of VURO01003142.1, read as the reverse complement.
AAAGCGCTTTGTCATAAAAGAAAACGTGATGTCATTTATTTGTTTCAAATATCAAAGTTCATATTGGTGCCCTTTTACAGACTCAAACCAATGACACAAGCCAAGAAAAACAAGTTCGTTCATTAATCAGATTTCTGCAATTCTTTTGAGAAAAACACAACTGTATGCATGTTTATCATTTGATCTTCTGGCATGTTCATTACGTCATAAACAAAGAACTGTACAGTTAGGTGTAGCATTATATTTTCATCCACTGGGTGACACTGTGACACAGGACTATATTTCTTAATCGTTCTTCCAACTAACAGACCTCTCCTCACACCTTCAGGTTCCCCCTGCTCAACAAACTCCACATATGAGTGTAACCTGTAGAACTGCAACTGTAAGTTAACAAAAACAACACGTCCCATGTTAGAGACAGCACAGTACATACTGAATATATACCAGCGGACCACAAAAGCAAATGTAGTTATGGGGAATAATACTCAGTGATTTTTTCAAAGTTAAACTAGACTGAGGCATCTCTTTTTCCACAAATGATACAAATACAAAACACGTGAGCACTCGCGCATACGCTGCACACACTGACCTCACTCTTTCACACACACTCTCTCTCTGTCGCTCTCTCTCATACACACACACACACACACACACAATCATACACACAGTAGCTGTTTCATCATATGAAATTAGGTCTAAGCTAGTGGTACATTTACATATATTTGTTTATATTCATAAATACGATTACAGTCGTATTATAATGTACATGTAAGTTTATCGTTACAGTATCACACAACCGGAGGCTCTTTCTGTAGCTTTAGGGAGGAAGGATGTTGATAAGGAGGCGGTCATCTGATTGGCTGACAGGACAGAAACACAATATTTTTGTGCAAAAGTTGTGACTGGAAGTATTAAGGAACTTCTAAAGGCTTCTCAGAGTTGATAAATTGAAAGATGCTGTCACTCTTTTTGTCGTCTACTATAATAAACTGGATTTTTTTTTTTTTTGTTAAAAAAGGTATTAGTCTTTTGATTTTAAAATTTAAGACACAAGAGTTTAATGATTATTTGGATTGTGACATTGATTGGATTGTGATTTTAGCTATAGCACTTTGTTTGATCCTCTGGTTTCCTACCATTATTTCTGATTTTTTTTAACTGATAAAAAGGCCACTGTAGTATTTTCTTCCTTCAGCAAATGCAGCTGGATTTCAAGACTGATTAAGCAGCCAATTGAACTGTGACAATAACAGTTTTAATTTTGGGGGTAAACATTTATTTTCTTACTAAGATTCAAACAAGACTGATACCACTCATGTCTGTACATCACTGCAAACACGAGTTGCCTATAATAATTCCCCTCCTGGCTACCTGCTTTCATTCATATTCACATGCCCGACATGAAGCCACCTCTTCAGCGTTTTGCTCTCTTTCACATTGATTTTAGATCTAAGCTGAGTTCAGAAAAGTTCCACCCCCTCCACCTATTATCAAAGCGTTTCCTCCCTGACATTTAAAGAGGAAGAAGACAAAAAGGGGGGAGAGGAGGAGAAGGGATGCCCGTTTCAGCTTTTAATGTGAAACAACAGTGAATCATGGAGGCAGCTTTGGCCTTTCTGAGAAATACCGTTTGTGTCATAAGGCCTGCAATTACCGTTCTGATTATCCCGACTCCATGCTGCTACACTTGCTCCTCCTGCGGCTCAAATTGCTAGTCTCAGAAAAGGATGTTTCATATTAAGATGAATGTTTTTTTTTATTTCAGTCAGGACTATTTTAGTAAAAAGATTATTCCCAAATAGAGTTATTTATATTTAGCAGTTGGGCACTTTTCTTTGGATCTCCTAACCTTCCTCGCACATTAGTGGAGAGGAGCAACAAGACTCTTGGTAAAGAACAAAGCACACAACATTGACATGGCATTAGTGTTGGGCTAGAGGTGGGTTGCAAAGCAGTTTGCAGATGTAACAGTAACAGTAAGCAACAGTAAGCAACAGTAAGCAAGCCATGTTCTATTGGCTTTAACAGCCAATAGAACATGCATTGGGGCATCAGGTAAATCATTAGCTGATGCTGACTGCCAATAAGATCAGCTGTTACCAGTTAATGATTTGGGGCTAAGCTTGACTTCACACCATTGTTCATTTCGTAAACCAATCATTTTAATCACAGTGTTTGTCGACAATCTTTTGTTTCTGACAAAAACAGAACCACCGAATGAAAACGAAAGCACAGGGACTGAAAAATATGATTAAATGCACTGACACTTTCAGCAGCAAATAAAATCGAGATAATATTTTGAAAATATTTTTGGAGAGATGAGATCCAATCAGAATGAACAAAGTTGTGTAGGAAACTACATTTGCTGTTAAAATGGACACTGATCGATAGCCTGTCTGAAGTAACAGGTCAGATATTGTAGTTATGCCCTTTCTTTCCATTATTAGACAAAACACATACCAGATATAGCGACTTAACAAAATCTAATAGTATTCAAATTAAACTTGTTAATGAAATAACAAATGAAAGAGCAGCTGTATTTTACAGCTGTTTTTCTCTGGGTGCTCTAAAATCAGAGAGAGTTATTTTCTACAGTGACTGTAGCCACTAAGAGTGATAATTACAGAGAAATGTGCACCAAAAAGATACGCTGAAAAGAGCACATGAATTTTTCTGGCAGTAAAACACCCTTGCCATCAGAGACCTAATAGAAACCATAAAAATATCTTATATTTCTACACATGGTAGCTAATGGCAGGCTGATGTAACTGCCAGTTGCCAAGACATCGTTGCATAAAATAATTATAAAGTAAGCCATGAAGGGAGCGCCTGCCCAAAAAAGCTCTGATTATATTATCCTGAAGATAAAATTAAATTTAACTTGATTATTAAATGATTATCAAAACATAATGTATGTTAACCTTTCTGATTACATATTGACTTTTTAAATCAATTGTGGAAAACCTTTAGACGCAGCCACAAGGTACTGAGCGGTACATCAGTATGCCTCACCATGCTGAGACGTAAATCACCTCCCTGCCTCATTTTTAAAGAGTAAAGCTTGTGGACACCATGCTGTAATGTATTACAACTGCCATATAACTGGCTGTGTGTTTGGCTGTAAAAGGACTAATGATTGCCGCTGCACATTCATACACAAACACCTGCAGACAGGGCGTTTTGACCTGGCGTTATGAAGTGTATTTACTCCCAACAAGTACGCACATATACTTGAATTCATATACACACGTAGAGACACCATAAAAAACAAACACACACAGAGTACCTTTCATTTACACTACTCTCTCTCTAGCAACACATTGTATCTTTCTTATTGTTGAACAGGTGCTTGTCAGTGAAATATTATTTCTGGTCAAAAAGATAAAACAAAACAGCCCATAGAGTATGTCATCTAAACATGGGTTGTTTTTCATCCACTTTCTTAAACACTTATCCAACTGAGATTTGTGGGAGGTCTAGAGTCTATTCCAGTAATCTTAGGCAGACAAGGGCACACTGTACACATGTTGCTAGACTATTACAGAGCAAAAACAGAGAGACAGACAACCAGTGACACTCACATTTGCACCTATGACCAACACAGAACAACCACTGACTGTGGGAGGAAGTCGGAGTACCTTAAGAGAAGCCACACCGTGAGGCCCCAACAGGAACCCTCTTACTGATGTGATGTGAAGTGCTAACCACTGCACCACTGTTCACCCATTTAATACCCCTCTAATGTATCTTGGATGAGCTGGGGCCATGCAACACTTAGCATAGCATAGCAAAAAGACTCAGGGGGAAACAGCTACCCTGGCTCTGTCCAAACATGGAAACACTTCCAGTCATTACCTAAACTCATTTCCACTGACTTGGAAAGCTATATTGTGTAGCCAGCTAACAACCTCTGTGTTTACCACAGTGTTAACTGCAGAGTAAGTTATTCATGTTGTGTATTTGTGCTTGGGAACCAGCTAGCTAACTGTAGCTTTCTTGCTGCTAATTCTGTCACTAGCAAAATAAGCCACTTTAGTTTTTTGTTGTGTTGTAGTCTGTTTTGTTCCTAGAGTTGGTCATTTGTCGATGTTGTGTGGGCATTATTTAATGTTAATGTTTGAATGTTCGTGTCCTAAATTCTTCACTTTAAAGTCATTCCATAAGCTAATGTTAGCAGCTTCTGAGACACTGGCAATGAAAAAAATGTTGCTTAAAGCTTGTTTACTGTAAAACTGCAACCAGGCTAGCTGTTTCCCTGGTTATCAGTCTGCATGCTATGCTTAGCTAGCGTCTCGACTCTAGATTCTATTGAATGCACAAATATAAGACTGATGTCAATTTTATTTGCTAGCTTACATAATTTGGAAGCAAGCTGCTTTACATTTACATGTTGTAAGGCTTGACAAGATTCTACAAGCCATCCATGTTACACGTTAAAAAAACGATAGCTACTTCAGTCGTGGTGCAGCCTTGTAATATCGCACATTAGGCACAGAGCCTGAAAGCATGAACGTCTGAGTGAGACTATTTCCTATGTAAATGTCAATTATATTTCTTTGATCTGTGCTAAACAGAGCTGGAGAGATTTCCACTTTCCACAGATCGGGCTGAATTTATAGATACTCAGCTAGACTGAAGCAGAAGTGCTGCAGGAGAGCTGCACAGCAGGGCAGCCAGGATAAAAGAATGGCATCAATCAGGGGGCCTCCGTGTTCCAAACATGGCTTATTTCCAGACATCACTACCTCAGAAAAAGGGGGAAAGAAAGATTCTCTGCCTCTCTCCTTCTCCTCCTCCTCTCTCTAGCAGCATCCCTCCCTTTCTCCTCCTACTTCACTGTTCTCTCAGCCTCCCTCCTCCTCTAATTTCAGTTCAACTCTATTACCCTCGCTCTGTTTCTCCACCCCTCCCAGTCTACTTCTGCATGTCACACTGCAGCAGTAGGACAATGGAAGGGTCAGATTTGGCCGCCTCTTTAAACTCTTCCAAGGTGATCTCATCGTTTTGGTCCTTGTCCATCTTGGAGAAGATCTTGTCTACACGCTGCTGAGGTGTAAGCCCGTCCTCGTTCATTCGCATCATGATCACTGTGCCTACCATCTTGTAGATGGCCTGCAGAGAGCGAAAAAGGGGGACAAAATGCTAGATTTTGCCTGAAATACAAGTAACAGTTTATTTTTAACACAGACACACCTCAATGATCTCCAGCATCTCCATGCGTGTGATCTTTCCATCTCCATCTAGATCGTACATGTTGAAGGCCCAGTTGAGTTTCTGCTCAAAGCTACCCCTGGAGGTGATGGACAGGGCGCAAATGAACTCTCTGAAGTCGATGGTCCCATCGCCATTTTTGTCAAACGTCCGAAATGCATGTTGAGCAAACTTGGAAGCATCACCATATGGGAAAAACTGAAGTTCAAAAATGAGAGAAAAAAAAAGTTTGCAATGAGACATTTGTGGTATTTTACATCACAAGATCGCAGTGGCCACTTTAGGTTTAACTGTTGACTGTTAATCTCTTTAGAATTCTCCAGCTCCAGTTTTAGGTTAGCCATTATTTATCATTTGTCTCCTTGGTTTCTGTGTTTACTTTCTTTCAAATTAATTAGAATTTCTTGAAAATTAGCATATTTTCTTTTCTTTGTTTTCTTTGACCACATACGCACAAAGTGCAATTTGGAAATGCAGCATTTACCTTTCCAGCACTTAATAAGAACAAAATGCTTTTTCAAAGAATGGCGGTAGCTGGCTGTAAGAGACCCATGGGAGACCTGTTGGCAATGACATGCTGCTTATTAAAGGATTTCGTTTTCCTCCTTCTGCCAGCAGAACTTTTGAGAGATTATCTGTACAAACCGCAGTTGTTTTCTGTGCCCTTTAATACCGAGTGGGAGTGAATGAGCCTGAGAGGATATGCAAAATTGATTTAAAAATATCTTTTCCCCATCCAACCAATGAAAAAATCAGTAGGCCTCTTTGCGGCACTGTGGCATTTTAAAAGCTCCAAATATTTTTGGAGGCAGTTTTAGGCAGCAACGGAGGCATTAATACAGGCTCCTCCCCCTTTCTATGCACTCAACAATTGATTAGTCAGCCTCGGTAACAAAGGCTTTCTATGTAACAGCACAACAATGCTATGAGTCATCTCAGATATAACTTTTTTTTTTATATAACTGGTACAGAATGAGAAGGCAGAGCTTGAGACGGCTTACTCTCACCTTGACATAGAGCTGCTGAAACTCCTCCAGGTTTAGAATGCCAGAGGGACAGTCTTTAAGGAAGCCCTTGTACCACTGCTTGAGCTCTGCCTCATTGAATTCAGTGTTCTTGGTCAGGTCATCCAGGACCTCTGGAGCCAGCTTGCTGTTGTGTTTCCCCATGATTCCTCACCTCTGTTGAAGGGAATAAGCAGAGAGAAAGAGAGAGCGGGAGGGTGACCACACAGGTGCTGGAGAAACAACAGCAATAGCAGTGATGCCCATGAGCACTTGCAACAACCTCGGTCTCTGAGGATGGATGCAAACAAGGAATTACTTACACACAGACACACTCAGAGGAAGCCCTGCTGTCTTCCTGCGGCTTTGCATGTCAACATAAATCATCTTAGCATGGCGCTCTGTCACACAGTAATCATTCATTTATGTTACTCTTCTTTAAAAAGTTGATGATTATTTTTTAAGACAGTTCAATCCCATTCATCTTAATGTGTCTTACTATTTAAATATTGATATAGTTCCTGTTTGGGTTTAGATTTAATACTTTGGAATTTCTGTTCCAAATAATGTTTAATACTCAGGTTTAGATCAGAAGCTTGTGCTGTGAAGCCAGATTTTGGCTTATCCAGATAACTTCAGGGTTAATTCTAGGTTTTTGGTACCATGAAGGTGGTTCACTTCTTATCAGGATAAACTGCTGTGGTAATTTATGCTGTGAACCTAACCTGCTCTGTAGCAGGTTAAGATCTGGATTAGAGATCAACAGGTATGAAATCACAGACTGTTGACCAATCAGTTCTCCAGAAAATAGCGTCACCATTCCTGGTAGATTCCTCAGACCTCCATGTATGAACAGTAAGAAGGTCTAAAGTTCTTAATATCGTGAATTGTCTTTGTGTTTCCCTCATGAGCATCAGTAATAAATAATCTAGATTTTTTAGATTCATCTTTATTCCTTGATTTTTCTTTTTCCTGTTGGCACCAAACAATTTTACAACCATTTTAATGTTATATAAGCATTAATATCTGATCCTAAAAAAGGACACCTACACTATACTACTTCTATATACTTGCTCACCTTATATCAAGTTTGAATTCTGTTTTTATATTTAATCTTTACTCTCACACCATAAACAGAACCAAGTCTGCAGCAGAGGAATTACACCTGAAACTATCAGAAGCAGGTTAAGTTCTAAGTCATCTCCGTGTGTTCTTGTAATCTTTCATTTTTACATGGATCCATGTAAAGTTTCAGAGCTCTAATGTGCAGCTGTCACCGTCACACAATTCTTCAGTTAATCACCAGATTAACGTCACCGCAATATTGGGCTGTAATAGTAATATTGGAAGAGCACTAATTAACAATAACCTGCAGTGGTCCCAAAGTAGAGCCTTGAGGCTTTTTTGTTGATTTACAGTCTTGTAAAACACTGAATTACATGTACCACCAATATATAGAGATCAAGTGAACTACCTCAGCCCTATACTATTCAGTGAGTTTAACATATTCAGGGTACCTTTGATGTTATTTAGTTATTTATTTCACTCACACTAACACTAGTGATCAGGAGTCATGTGATCAAGTGGGTCGCACGAAGCTGGTTATCATCAGGGTTTCATCTGACCAATCACAAAAGGGTCTTTTTCACAGATCATATGACTCTTTTTCCACAAAAAATGATCCCTGAGTGCCACCTACTCCAGCGATGTTATCAAATGTTGATAAAAATCTCTAAAGAACATAAAAATATACGAGTACAATGCAAGACGGTGTAAAAAGGTTGAGATAAGACATGCTGATCCACAGTGTCCACGCTTTTACTTCTCAAAAGTGTGACATGTACACGCATGCAGAAGTTGCAGGAAGCTGCAGTAACTGCAGAGGGATTTACAGGTATATGCAAATAAGCAGCTATCTTAATCGTTTCCAGTGATTAAGGGTCCTGGAATGTAGTTAACACGTTTTCTGCCCACTACTGACTTAAATTAAAAAGAAGATTTTATTAAATTTGTAGTCAATCTAACCACTTGCAGCTGTCATTTATTCTAACTTTGATTGAGCTGCTGAAATATAATGCTAACAATAAGGCAACAGAGAATTGCACAATATATGTGTAATGACTTTAGCACTTAGTTCTAGCACTCTAAGGAAACATGCGGCAGATGGGCTAGTTTATACGCCGCTATATAGAGTTCAAAGAGGTGGCAGACGAAACCAGGACTATCAGCAGCAGACTGAGTGTGGAGTTGAAATCCGTGGAGAGTCTCTCTTGAGAGGTAGCTATTCATGTTGCTGTTTAATCTATTTGTCGCAAAGTACTGGGCAATTATAATATTTCCATATGCACTTTATAAACAGTATTAATTAGCATGTGTGGACCTCTGTGGAAATACACAAGAGCTGTCGGAAACCAAAATAAACCCATCCAAAACATAAGAAAAGCCTTAAAATTGCTCTCATCATTGACACATGCTGAATTCAATTATAACCACTCTAAAGGTCAAAGCTATTGAAAACTAAATATATTTAAAGATGTCCACAGTACACAGTAAATGCAGAGTGAACTGCAATAAAAGGATAAATGTCAACCTTATTCAGTTTAGTGTTAAGGCTCTTTGATTGCTCCTGCTTTCCATATTTCATTCCTTTCACATTATCGTTACCTTTTCTCCTTGAACAGTAGCCCTTGTACTCTCTTTGACAGCAATAAGAGGATTCATTTTTGCTTTTTGACTTGATAAGATGACAGCTACTCTATTCAAAGCAGGGTCATGCTAAAACAACCTGTCAATTATTGATGTCCACTGTTGCTTTTTCTCTGTGCTACAGCACTTTGATTGTCACAGGAACACACTGTACCTAATCCTTAAAGATTCATATTAAAATGCATTTCATTCATTATT
>VURO01003141.1:0-10090 GCA_015108175.1 Pelvicachromis taeniatus | reverse complement strand
GCATATTCACTGTAAAAAAAAAAAAAAAAAAAGTTAAACATTGGTTAGGTAGTTTAGTTTCATTGTATTTTTCTGCTCTATGTGATGAAATCACCTTTCTGGGTTTATTTTGGCCTTCTTTCAGTGCCACGGCTTCTCTTCAAGGCCTAACGCGATCTCTGTTGAGTCCCTACACAGAGTTGTAATTGTAAAAACTGCACATACTTGAGGACAAGAAATCATTTTGAAAACATGGATGTAGCGATTTAAAAAAAAACAGCTGTTAAATACCAGTGAAGATTGGACATTTACAGGATCATCAAAACTTTTAATAGCAAACATAATACTCATTTTTTTGGTCGAAGTTTAGTCTAAGTTATAGAGGGAAATATCAAGTTAAGGTTTTTAATGTTTTCTGATCGTCTTCAGCACTTTCACGGGAAATTTATTGTCTTTATCTTAATCCTCTGTGTCCTGGAATGCAAACAGGCAAACGTTTCAGCGTTAAAAAGTGGTGACAGCGATCAGCACTGCGGGGGAATAACTTCCACTCAGTCTTGCGTCTTTAGTTACCGTTTAACAGTAGAATTTGGCAGGTTTCGCTCTATTGTATTTCTTTTATTGTGCTGTCTTCTCCAGCCCCCTTACCCACTCCTACATATTTTCTCCAAGATGACTGTTCCTGAGCGCTAGATGAATTCCACATTTCTCCCCCTCCGAGCTGTCACTGCTCCACACACAGCTGAGGCTCGCCTTAAAAATGAGACTCAGCAGGATGTGGGATCTCGCTGACAGCTACGTCTGAAACAACCTGGTGGAAATGGAGATTCAGTCAGTCACTGTGAAGCTTCATCTGATGCTCTGCCTCGAGTAGCTACCCAGGGTGTGTGAATGTGGATGGGCCTGGGGGTACATGGCGGTGCTGTGGTGAACCACTGCACCTGGTGCTGAGTGGCAGTACTGTGAAGATCTGCCACAGCTCGCTGCAGATGAAGGGAGCGTTTTACTTAGTATGCTCAAACTAAGGTTTTTTTTTTCTTTGCCACAGAGGTAATGCAGCAGAATCCAACGCTGAGCCAAAGTCAAAATTGGATTCACAAGTAGTTCTGAGTCATGTCCTACAGTATTATTACTGGAGCGTTCACTCAAAGCCTGCAGTGTAATGTGTGTAACGGCAGAGTGGAAAAAACACTCGTAAAATATTAGGAGTAAAATGTACTTGAAAGTTCTTTGTAAACTGACTGTTTTTTCCTATTTAGTATTCTTTCTTTGAAATTAGGCGAAGAATGGAAAGAGAGGTGATATTAGCCTTTTTTGTGTGTTTTGAATGCAAAATTCTAAACTCCAAAGCAACTTAACAATATTAAGTTGACTATGATTATTTTGTGCTAAATTAAAAAGACATTTTTTGAACCATGTTTTACAGGAAAAGTCTTTCAAAAAGGTAATACTGAACTTTACCCCCAGCCTGTACTTAAAGCTGTTTTAAAAGGATTTTTGTCCACTAGAGGGCAGAAATATGCCTTAACCACACAGCCAGATTTACTAGAACAAACTGGGCGTTGGTGAAAAAAAACAACGCTCAGTCTCTTAATCAACATGGCGAGGGTTATTTACATGCATGTGCAGCCAGACCAGCTACCAAAACATTACGGCACAAACAAAGGGAGTGCATCTTCATTCGCTGCTTTGGATGCCATTGCTCCATTTCATATTCACATATTCTATAGACCCTGTAATTTCAAGCTAAGCTAAGCAAAAAAAAGAACTTCTGGCCTTATCCAGTGTTTACTTGTGCTCTTTGCAGACTCTATCAGTCAGCAGGTCTGACATCCAAACACTGTGTATATTACCAGTGCCAGAAAGAGGGATTAGATATAAAAAAAGAGTTTAGCAATAGGGTGAATTGGTCCAAATTAGGTCCAACAATTATCTTCAATTATGGCAGTGGGAGGACGCAAACGCACATCAGCGGTGATTATTTGTGTTTGGAGGCGGAGGGTGCTGTGGGTTAATGGGTGCTCCATCAGAGGAGGGAATGACTCATCTTCTGTGTGCGTCTCTGTAGGGTTTCTTCTGGGTCTGATGTTATAAACAAGGATGTCCAGAATGGTGAGCAGGTGAAATGGGACAGCTGAAAGAATGTGAAAACTATTTATTTAGAAGAGAGACGGGAGGATTAGGGATTAAAACGAGTGAAGTGAGCAATGGAAGCGTGGAAAAGGAAATGGTGATCGGACAGCAAAGGCTCGGGTAGTGAAAATAATAATAAGCAAGCAGAGTAAACAGAAAGAAAGTATAGGCAGAGGAAGAAAGGTTTAATGAACCATAAAAAAGAGACAGAAGGAAGAAATAACAAGGAAAGGGTGGAAGGAAATGAATCAAAAAGCAAAATTTTGGCAGAAAAGAAAGCAGAGGTGTGGCGTAAAATCCAAGAAGCAAAAAATAAAATAAAAGATTTCTGAAAAAGTAAAAAGAAGGAAATAAATGTGAAACAAAGAACAAAGGAAAGGGAAACAAGGAAGCAATGATCTAAAGAAACAAGCTAGGGCAGAACAATAAAGCCTAAAAATGTACTGAACAAAAGAAAATGTTTGAAGGGAAGAAAGAAGGAGACACAAAAGAGAGAAACAAAGGAAAAGATTAAAAAATGCGAGGAAAGTGGGAACGGAGAAAGAAAAAAAAAAGAACTACTAATAGTCTTGTGGAGCAAGCAAGAAAGACAAGCAATAACATTTGGAAGTGAAGACCAAATAAAAAAAATAAAGGAAAAAACATATGAGGGAGACCGCCAAGAGCAGCAGAAGTGAAAAAGCAACAAAGGAAAGTAAGAAAATATGATGGATCGGAAAGAACGAAGGAAGACGAATGTAACGGGGAAGTGAGGACAGATAAAAGTAATAAAGGAAAGAAGAAAAGAATAAAGGGGAAGAAAAGGGAAATAAGGAAAAGGGGGGGAAGATAGTAAGAAAAGAAAGGAAGAATGAAGGGAAAAAAACATTTATGGTTCAGCTACTGAAAAACTTGCTGATACAAGCTCATATTAGAGTTAGCACAAAAAGATGCTTTATCTGGAGTTACGTGATTTCTTTTTACTTTCGATGCCAGTAAAGTTCAGTGAATGAAGCTGAAGCGCAGCAGAGTTAGTTGGAAGCAGCTGTGGATTTGGCTTTTGTGATGCGAGCTCCCCCACCACCCACCCTTCGATAGGATCTCCATCACGCTGACAGCCATGTTGCAGCTCTGTTCATGATTCAGATGATGAAATATCAGCAGGGCTCGGAGGCTCCTCTGCATTCGTCTCCTGGGTTGTTTTCTTTGCTCCTCAACTCCTCTGACGGTGTTCAATCAAGCCCACCGTCAGTGGGCGAGACTGGACGTCCATCCATTACAGCTCGCACACACACGTTGTAATATCTACATTATTAACAAATGTTGGATTGCCTGTTGATTAGCAGTGGCTAATCTGAATTCAACAAGCACAACTATTCACCTTTTAAAAATTCTGCCTTAAGAGGGATAAAAAAGGTGAACACATTAGTCTTTTAGCAAGTAACTTATTATGTCATAGGCAGCAAATGTGCAAAATTATTGTACCTTCACAATATTTTTATAATTGGGGACATCCTGGAGCAGAGTGATGATGATGATTAACTAATCCATGTGGTTATATAACTATAATTCTTTTAAAAATCAACATATTCTAATGTCTCGGAAACATCTCAACTTGCTGAAAACGCTGTAGTAAGAATACTAACAGGAACTAGAAAAAGAAACCATATCAGCTTCACTTTGTTGGCATCAGAGTTCTCACAATCACTCAACTGCTAAATTGAGAGGCCCCATCGAATTTTAAATAGCTCAAAGTACCATTTTATTCCACAAAGAGCCCTTTGATCTCACAGTGTGTTCAGACTGGACACAATTTAATTAAATTCAGTGTTGTTTATTACAATAGTTGCCTCAGTACACTTTATAAAGACAACAATATTACTGAGAAACCCTCAACGATCACACAACCTCGTGAGAGCAAGCTCTAGGTGAGCGTGAGAAGAAAAAACTCCCTTTTAAGAGGAAGAAACCTCTACTGTGTTTAGGGATGGGCAGCCATCTGCCACGACTGATTGCCGACTATTGGGCATAGTGTTCGCTTTGTGTTATTTGTGCAAGCAGAGTGACTGAATTTTCAGCCCGAACAGCTAAAGGTGACCTACTTCTTTCCAAAGTCCAGTGATGGAAAGAATTAAGTAACTGTAATTAAGTAACAATGGCAAACATTCGGAGCGTGCCAGAGTCCTGGGATTTGGCTCCCTTGTATTCTCACTTTTTTCTCTTATAACAAAGATAAACTGAATCATACAGATCCAGCTGCTGACAACTGGTAACACTTATCTAGTCCTTAATTTTTTATTATCAATAGCATCATGAGAAACCCACAGAGAAGATCTCATAGCATCGAGCTATTGTTTCGCAGTGGTTTTTAAATAAATTCGATTAAATGTTATTTATGACCTTGGGCATAACTGTGTAGCCTATGGGTGGAGGGTACTGGGTTTGGTGGACTCAAGAGATCATTTCTGCTTGTTGCAGATGAATGTGGTTCTGTTAACTTTATTGAGCCATGACCTCCAGTTTGCGCTGGAGTGGTTTGCAGCGGAGTGTGAAACAGATGGGAACCAAACCACCTCAGAGTCCGAGGTCACAGTTCTCAGTTGGATAAGGGTGGAGTGCCCACCCGGTGGATGAGTTTGTTATCTCTGTGTTTTGGTCACGAGCGAGGGGAGGGTGGAGCGAGAGACTGACAGACAGATTGATGTAGAGTCAGGAGGGATACAGATGGCGTACTGGTCTGTTGTGGTGAACAGAGAGCTGAGCATGAAAGTGAAGCTGAAGTTGATTTACTGGTTGATCTACGTTCCTACTTTCACCTTTGGTCATGCGCTGTGGGGAGTGATTGAAAGAATGAAATCGTGGATACAAGCAGGCAAAATGAATCCTCCATAGGGTGTGAGGTGCTCAGTCATTTGGGAAGGACTCAGAGTAGAACCTGCTAGTGCTCCACATCAAAAGAAGCCACTTGAGGTGGTTCGGGCATCTGACTTGGCTGCCTCTCGTGCTCCTCCTAGGTCAGGTGTTTCAGGCCCCGTGGCTGGCCCAGGACACGCTGGAGAGATTACACCTCTCGGCTGTCTTGGGAAACCGTTGCTTTCCAGGCAGAGAGTTGAAGGATGTGGCAACAGAGAGGGAGGTCTGAGGGAACTCACAATCTGGATTCCCTTCTGCCATTGTCACCCAGAGCAGCGTGAATACAGCCATCTTTGTGTCATCACTGCGCGTTTGCGTGGAATTTGTACCAAAGGAAAACTTTACTTCATGTTTGCTCTGAAACAAACCATGAGATTGCCGGCCTGCTTATTTCCTGTTGAATCAGCTCTCTTTTGGCGTGTTTACTTTTAAGACTAGGATTAAATCTTTCTTTCCTAACCTCAGTTTCCAGGGCACCTCCAATGATGCATCCTACTGTATCATTAACTTTGTGTCTTCTCTCTGTTCTGTGTGTTTCTGTGTGTTTTTTTTTTTTTTTGGTTCTTGCTTTCCGTAGCTCTCCACGTCAGAAACGACATGTTTCTGATCTGCGGTCGGCCCAATCAGTGTGCCCAGTGTTTGTTTACTGTGCCTCAGTGCTTCTCTCTCCAATCTCCCCTCACCCAGACCGGATGAAGCAGACACCCATTGCTCTATGAGGAATAAAGAGTTTTCCAAACCTACTTTTGACAAGAACTGCTCATTCTTGTAAGGTCTTCCAATTTAAATTGCCCCAAGATAATAGATTTCAAGATTTGGTCCTACGGGAAAGCCTGCAGTGGCTGTAGTAATTGTATCTGGAAGAAAAGGAAGTCAGATGACATAATGTGACATAGTCAGTGTTAAAAACTCCATGTAAGGAAGAGAAAGGGAGTGGATGGATGGTGTCAGTAAAGCACTGGACTTCAATATGGGTTATTTTTCTGTTTCAGACTATCAGGTGCTTTATTTTTGTAACCCTGATAAAAGGCTTAAAGACACCTATACTGCTTTTCTTCCTTTCAAAATCTATCCAAATGAAATTTTGTTGTTTTGGTAACTTCACATTGCAAGCATCCAGACTTCTGCCATTCCAGTATTCACAATGTAATTCACTATAAAAGGGCAGTATATTTCCTTTCATCGTCCCATCTACTCTGAGCTGTACAGAGTAGATGTCTCTGTTTGCATTTTCCTGATTAACATTTGCCCGTAAAACTGGCAAACTACAAGCTTTCACCTGTCCGTCTCAGGGTTGCACATTTGTGCCTAAATATAGTTTTTTTTTCTGCGCTTAAAACAAAACAAAAATCACAACAATAAGAATCTTTTTAAAAATGAATTTTTAAAAAGCAGCTAAAACAGAAGCTTGTTGTGAATGGCTGTCCCAAACAAAGAGCAAATGATTTGTTTTCAAATTTATTTGAATTACTGCAGCCATAATTTCAAACTCAGCTGCGCTCCCACACACACACACACACACACACACATGCGTTCACAGACTAAGTACACCGTAGAGACATATTCCCCCTTGATCTTTCCCATGAACATGTCTCTCCGACTCAGGACTCCCTCGGCTCCCTCTGGGCCACGGTGAATGACTCTAACTATTTTCTCCACAACGAAAACCTCAAACACAACAACAGCAAGTTAGTCATCGCGACCTGCCATAACATCTTGATTTGTGTTATAGCGTGGGAGCTGCGACGCACACACACACAACACCGTTGTGCGCAGCACCCTTTGAGGGATCAACTAATCAGTTGTGCATGAAAAAGACTCCTGGTTTTGGAAGCTCCCTGCATCTCTCCCCAAAAAATGATTTATGAGGCCAAATCATTCACAGCGCTCACTTCCTGTCAGTGAAATCTCCAGACGTTCTCTTCTGTTTTATACTGTCACGTCCCATCTAGATGGCTGCCTGTGGAATTTAGTGCACTGCTGGATTAGTCTTGTCCGCACATGTGTTTCGCTGCGGGAAGCTTCGTGCTGTTTGACTGTCCTAGTCAGCTTTTAACAGCCCCCCCCCCCCTTTATGCACAGACTCACTTCGTGTTTTCTTTACATTTCTTAATCATCTCCTTTGGCAGTGAGTTAAGCATTTGTACTGACAGAAATACAGTGTCCTGTAAGACTTTCAGGCTCCTAAATTGTTCATACCCTTGGCTTTAACTTTGGCTTCATCAGTTGGCTTGACGACTTCCTTTCCGACGCTGCTGTGATATTTTATGGCCTTCTGGTCAGGCACTTGAAGATGCTGAAGCACTTGCGCAAGAGCAGACAGAAAGGACAGACAGAAAGGTAATATTTCAGCGACTTCAGGATTCGTGCTGCCTAAAAGATCCACTTTTGCTTTTTATGTGCGAATTAACTGTTCACCTCCGAGTAGCGACATGCTCTGGTGGTATTTATTGATACGCAACAGCTTCTAAGCACCTAATTGGCGATTTTGGAACTCACCCGACCTGTGATGACTCCCTCAGCTGCCAGCTCTCCTCCCAAAATGGCTGTCCCAACCACAAGCCTTTGGTTGGCCCAGCACTTTTCATAGAGCTCGGCTGTAAATCCTTTTTCTTTTCCCTTCTCTCTCCCTTGCCCTCTAACGTCTTCATTACCCAAGTTGTTTTGTCAGCACACCATTGGGTGTAACAGAATACCATACTGACCAACATTTAGGTCATTTCCTCCTCTTAAGAGCAGATATTGCTCCGCCGCAAAGGTAGCCGGATTGCCAGATTGGAGCCCTGGGTTGCCAGATTGGGGACTCGGCTAATCTAATTAGAGAGTGAGGGAAAGAGGCCCATGGGGCCCAAAGGACTGGGAGTGTGGTGGAGCCAGGACTGGTTCCCCCTTTTGAAAAACTATGCACTGCAAAATACAATGTGGTAATGTCTGCGGGCCTAATTCTTCCGGAGGGGAGAGAGCCGGACTCTGTGCTGCAGACAGCCACATCCCTCGCTTCAGAGAGAAAGAAGGGGGGCAGAAAAGAAAGAGGGAGCAGAAGAAAGAGAGTCCGAGGATGATTTATGTCCTTCTCTGCAGACGCAGAAATAAATCCAGTGCGCAGGGGGGGGCAGGCCGTAAAGCACCAGATCAATTCAGAGCTGGTTCCCTTTTCTGAAAAACCCCAAATGAGCTAAAATCTCCTCCCACGTCAAAGTCAATCGCTTTGTTTTATGTCATCAAGGCCTTTTATGATAGTGTTCCCATTCTTAAGGGTGGGGGCGCAGTCGCCTGTCTGTTGACATATGAGGTTCAGTCTCTGGAGTGAACTCAGGGCTCACGAAGCTGATAATTAGGGTCTTCAGTAGTGAACGTGGTGATAGCTGCGTGGGAGGCCCCTTTTAAAAATGCACCTCTAATTTGAGCCGTAGAAGTTATTGGGGTTATTGCTCCCCGCTTCACCTCCAGCTCTCAGTGGTGTGTGTGTGTGTGTGTAGCCTGCAAAGTGTCTTAGATGTCACTCACGTTTATATGCACGCACACACACACACGCACACACTCACATGTGTGTGCACCTCCAGGTGGCCGAGCACTGTGCATATATTTCACACCCACTCTTCTACGATCAATTTCACCTCCTTGCATGCGTCCAGTTAAGTGTGCAACTTTTACAAGTGGGAGAGGGATCAGTTTTCAACTCCCCCAGAAATCCCAGCTTCTTTCCATCTCTATTAAATGGACCTGATGTTGACCAGTAAAATGATCGCTATGCTTATGTGTGACCCCTTGAATCTGTCTACAGCACAGAGGCAAAATGCTGCCAGAATATTTCCAAGAGGAAGATTTCAACTAGTGTATATATATAAATGAAGTCAAGATTTTCTTAATATTAAGTTACAAAGAAATGTCATAAATTAAAATGTACAAATATGCTTTGGTATAAGAAGAAAGAAAATACAATAAAAAATAAATGGTATGATATTGTTTAAAATATTAAAACCAGCAACGCTGTAATAAAATTTTAAGGACAACATTGAACTGTCATACTTGTGGGTTTCTTTTAACATTGTTTGTTTAATCAGCAAAACTGAATTTTGATTTTAAAGAATAAAAACCAGAAATGAACAATAACAGCGGGACTCTTTCCTTCCAAAAGCTGCATGATTCAAAAATAAATGAACAAACTGCAGACAAAAAAACAAATATACAGTAAATAATATTGTGAATAATTGCCAAATAAAAATAAAGGTTTACAATTTTCCTTTAACCTCAATCATTTATTATTATTTATCTCTTTAGATTTTGCTTTTTTTTGCTATACTTTGGACGTGTGCCCTGTATTTGATCCAACTTTATACAATAAGTAGGTTAATAGCCTAATATTATAAGCTATTATTTTCTTTTTTACTTCATTTTTTAAACTTTTCTGTCTATATTTCTTTTTAATCACTTCTTAAATAAATCAGTCATCTTTACTTCAATCATCACGTAAAGTTCTTGATTTAATCTTTGTCTCAACGGGCTAGCTGTACAGGATGACGTATTTCAATTTCCACTTTCTGAAGTGTGAGCTCAAACTCACACGAGGTGCCTCCAAGATCAACCAAACCTTACGATTATTGATGCACATTGGCCAGTTCAAGCATTAATCCAGAAAAAAAAACAAATGAAAGGAGGATGTACAAAACCACTTTTGAGATTTTGCAGTCATGTGACCTTGAACTTGTATGCCATTTTTAGACGAAGGACAACATAAGGTCAAAGTAGGATTAATAAGGTCGCAGTCACATAGGCCTGGTAGAGATAGAGACTGATCATTGACACTGGTCATTATGGAAATATGTACTTCCCAACCAGTTGGTGAAAACCTCCTTGGGACGATTGCTGCAGCTGCCTGTAGTCTGCAGTAAACACACCAACATGTCTGCAACCATCGATCGCAAAGGTAGCGTGGGTAGATCGCATGGCATTAAAAAAATGAGATGTCAGCCTATCATCCATATTTACTAAGACATTTGTCGCTTGATTTACAACGGAGGGCAGCCAGTCTGACATCTGACCTTTTCTGACACATGGGTAACCACGCATGCGCGTAAAGCCATGC
>VURO01003140.1:8641-19809 GCA_015108175.1 Pelvicachromis taeniatus | reverse complement strand
GGGGGGGTGCCGCCGAGCAGATTCAATTAGGTTCTGTGATTGGGCCGCTGGCATTCAGCGAGGTCATGGAAAGGTTAAGGAATTCAGTGGCACAAACATGATTATAGCTCTGTAGCATTTGATCAGAAGTAAGGTTTGTCACGCCAAAGTGGAGCTCCTCGGTTTCTTGCACCGGGACCACCAGTTTGGCCTGAGTTTTATGTGAGAGCTGCTCCGAGTGCTGGTTTAGCCGATTCGTCCAGTGAATGCTAATTGTGTGCAGAAGACGACGAATAAACAGCGTGTTTGGAGATATATACAAAGAAATGCAAAAAACAAACAAACCTTGAACTCAAGAAAGTTCCATTGTTCTATCCCAAATGCGAAGTATGTGACGTGTAATTAGAGGCTGTTTTGCTGCCTCGGGTAATGCAGAACTTGTCATCACTGAGGGGAAAATGAATGAAGTCCCAAGTCTATCACGATATGTTAGAAGAGCTGCTCAACAGTTAGAGCTCGAGCTAAACGCTGGGTGAGGCAAAAGGACAAGGAAAGAAAAAGGTAACTTAACAGCTCACTTTCTGGAGTAGTCCACTCAGGACCCAAGCCTTCACCAGTACTGTGGACAACTTCAAGTAAGCCGGTCTGAAGCATTTGATCAGAAAAAAGTCAGAAATGTGGGACCCCAACCCCCTTTTTTTTGTGGCTATTGCAATACTTGGAAGTTGAAGTGGTTGTTATGTTCCTTATTTACTAGTGTAGCTGGTGATTTGTATTTATTAAACATGCCCATCAGGGATGAGTTTAAAGATGAAAACCAGTATAATTGTTCGTGTGTTAGCATGTGTTTAGCACATTTGGTTTGTGTTCTTGTGGCTCAAATGAGATTCATGTCACATTTTTGAAATGTTTTATTGATGAAAGCCAGCCCATTTCAAAGGGTGCACTGTTCATTGTCACTGTACAAAAGTGTATGTAAGATGTTCTCCAAATAAAGATTAATATTGAATATCAATATTTGTTCCTAACGCCCCTATTATGCTTCAGATAGGACAGACGCAGGACAAACTTGAGAGATAATGTCTCTCAGCTGGTTTGGGAAGGCCTCTGTGTCTCCCTCACAAAACATCTTAGACTGCTGCCTGGATGGATGCATGTTCCTACTGCCTAAAATCCATGAAAGTCTTTCTGAAACATACAGTCATGAAGAATGACGTTTTCAGGGGACTCAGCGCACAGTACACAATAATACTACTTTAACAGGAATTAAGAGGGTAAATAGGGTAAATAGTAGCCAGGTGTTGCTAATCAAACGCATCCGTGCTTTTAGCACCCCAGTAATGTAAAAAAGCACTACATAAGATGTAGTTCATTTACCACTTGATTAATTGATCATCAGCTGTTTTATAAAAGCAGATATTTGGGAAGTTTGCTGGTCTGGAGCATTCAGATGCATGTTACCACAGTGCTATAATCCTCCCAGCAGTGGACCTCCCAGCAAAATCACCCCAATGTCAGACCGTGCAACACTCAGGGAAACCGCAAAAAACCCAAGAGCTACATCTCAGACTCTACAGGCCCCATTTAACATGTTAAATGATAATGTTCATGGCAGTACAATTAGAAAAAGACTGAACAAGTATAGCATGTTTGGAAGGACTGCCAGGAGAAAGCCTCTTTTCCTGGCAGTCCCTCCATGGCAGTAGGTTTGCAAAGTTACATCTGAACAAATCACCAGACTTCTGGAACAATGATGAGACCCCAGTGGAGCCGAACACCTAATAGGGGTGACCACAGGCTTGGGGCTTGCTTTTCAACCACAGGACCTGGGCACCTTGCAGGTGGTAACTATGAACTCCTCTGTATTACAACGTATTGTATAGGCAAATGTTAAGCCTTCTGTTTAATAGCTAAACTCGGGTGAAACGGAGTCACGCGACAGAACAGTGACAGCAGCAAATCTACAAAAACTGGCTGAAGAAACCCCCCCAAAAAACCAACGACATCATGGCATTTTGCCTGCACTTATTCACATGAGCATTAAACTTTTAAATCTAACCATAGGTCATAAGTACATCTCACACAAGGGAAGGAGAGTCTCAGCATGTGTGTGCACAGACCTAGCATGCTGCAACGATAATAAGCATGAAAAGAGACAGAATGTGTGTCCACAGAAACATTCATTTGCGCTCTCTATTTTTCCTTTGTTACCCCCCCCCCCACACACACACCCTTTCTCTCACATACACATATTTAGAGAGTAGCAGAGTAATAAAGCCCACCCTTGCAGTGAAATTAAAGCTAGTCAATGACACTGCCGGCTGAGTACACACTAAATCATTTTTATACTCAGATGAAACAACCAACATAATACCAGCTCGGCACATGTATCTAATATCACCTGGAGACTCGGGGAAAAAAAAAAGAAGAAAATAAATAAAACAAACAAAAAACAAAAACAACTAATCAAATACCATATTGGATGTGTCAGATTCATGTCAGTACAAGAGATTAATACTAAATATAGGAAATATGGTACAATGGGAGTATGAGATCTTTTTATATTCAAAATGACCAGGCAGAGAGCGCATTATGAGATATTGGATTGATAAACAGGCTGTGATGCTGTTGTTCAGTGAGTATAATAGAACTATGACGCTACTCCTGGGTAACCAAAGATTGCAATATGATTTTAATGTGTTTTATAGACACAAGCCCTTCAGTGAGAGGAAATTATGTCAATAAATAAGCAGACTCACATTTTAAAACAAAGGGAATCATAGTCAATGAAATATGTGCACATATATTATGGTGTTTGGTTATCAAATATGATACACAATATGGTCATGCATCAACACACGCGTATTCTGACAATGGCACGCGGTGAGCTCTCAACCCTAAGGTTCTGTGTCACTTTTTAAATATTAGCGACACATGCTTGCTATTTCCATAGCTTCAACTCTAAATTATACACTGGTCAAAAAAAACATGAACACTTTTTAATCAGTCAGTCAAACCTCTGGGATATTGATCTGGTCAGTTAAGTAGCAGAGGGAGTTGTTAATCAGTTTCAGCTGCTTTGGTGTGAATAAAATTAACAACATGTGCAGTAGAGGGGCAACAATGAGACAACCCTCAAACCACAAATGGTTTTAAAGGTGCAAGTCATTGATATTTTTTTCCTTCTGCCTTTTCTGACTGTTTTTTCATTACTTTTGGATTTGGCTGAGGTCAGTGTCAATCCTGGTAGCATGAGTTGATACCTGGACCCTACGGAGCTTGCACAGGTAGTCCAATTCCTCCAGGATGGCACAGCAATATGTGTCATAGCCACAAGGCTTGTTGTGTCTTCCAGCACGCATGTAGAAGAGTCCAGGACATAGGCAGTTACTTTAGGAGAGCTGTGAAGCTGTAGAAGGTCCTTGGCCCATCAGCAGGACCGGTATCTGCTTCTTTTGTACAAGGAGGAACAGGATGAGCACTGGCAGAGTCACAAAGGACTTCCAGCAGCCCACTGGTGTGAATGTCTCTGACCAAACAATCAGAAACAGACTTTATGAGGGTGGCGTGGCGGCCCAATGTCCTTCAGTGGGCCCCCATGGAGCACCATGGAGCACGATTTTCTTTTGCCACAGAATACCAGAATTGGCAGGTCCACCACTGGCACCCTCTGCTTTTCACAGATCAAAGCAGATTCACACTGAGTACATGTGACAGACGTGAAAGACTCTGGAGAAGCCGTGGAGAAGGTTATGCTGCCTGTTCACCGTTCAGCGTGAGCGGTTTGGTGGAGAGAGATGGAGGAACGCACAGATATCTACAGGTTAGACAACAGCACCCTGCCTGCCATTAGGTATCAGGATGACATCCTTAGACTCACTCTCAGTGAACATGCTGGTGTAGTGGGTTCTGGGTTCCTCCTAGTTCATGATGCCCAGGCTCGTGTGGCAAGAATATGCAGGCAGTTCCTGGAGGATGAAGGAATTGATACCCTCACCTGACCTAAATCCAGTACCTCTGGGACATTAAGTTTTCGCCCATCCAACGCCGTCAGGTTGTACATCAGACTGCTGAGGAGCTCAGTGATGCCCTGGTCCCGATCTGGGAGAACATCCCTCAGGACACCATCTGTCCTCTCAACAGGAGCATGGTCCAATATTGTCAGACATGAATACAAGCACCAATTACTGAGTACCTTTTTGAGTTGCTCCCGAGAAATTTCAACAAAATCGACTAATCCGATCCATCATTTGATGGAGTTCCACTTTGATTTTCAAGGTGTCTTTGAATTCAGCCCTCTATACGTTGATCATTTTCATTTCCAAACAATGTGGCATCCTTACATTCCTAACACATTACCAGTCCACATCAGTATAGACATCCAGCATGATTTTTTTCCCATTGAGATCTGATGTGTTTTTTTTGAGCAGTCTATATTAAACTAAACTACTAAAATGTTATAGAATGACAATGCAAAAGTAAAAAGTACATAAAAAATTTAGACAGATAATATTATATTTTTTTCATCAAACAAACTAACAATGGTTTTCTAAACATATACGTATTTCTTTTCACTCTGACCTGATTTCGCCCAGAAATAGACATGACAGTGCATGTCAGTCTTCTCACGTCAATCATCTGTCTCCCATAAATCACCAGAAGCCACATCCCTTAGTGAGATTTCCCATCTGCTAATGTCTGTCACTTCAGGTTGCAGTCAATAGACCTGTTTGGTACACCCGTCCCTTGGTGGGGTCTAATTGCCCATTGCAACCCTCAAATATGTCCTACACTCTGCAACTCTTGAGAACCTCCACCACCACCCCCCCCTCCACTACGAAATCCCCATTCCATTCAAGATGGGTATTTACATGCCCCACACCGTGGAGAGCAAACAAGCTCATTTAAAAGTTCACATGCTAATGTGTGACATTTAATCCAAACTTTACACGAGGAAAAGGACACGCTACAATAGATTTTGATTCCTTTCTTGTCCCTGAATCTCATCATCTTTTGCCTTCCATATTTATGAGTTGAAAAGGCGGGACACCTTGGCGGAGAGTAGGGGAAGGGATAGGGAGTCGACTGTTTGAAAAGTGGGCAGGGTTAGTGGTGATCACCCAGAGTTCTTTGTTGATAGTGCTCATATGCACAATGTATTGACCGCTCATGCTACCTAAAGCCACAGTTTATAAATCCACCAAATAGCTCCTAAGTTTCCTGCTTCACGTGTATGTGATAGTTAATAACTGCAATATTACTATTTAAATTTATTTCATTCATTATTTAATTGTTTTTTCATTAGCGTTAGGTGTCTGCAGGTTTCTAATTTTTTAGCTAGCGACTTCTTGGCTTAACTACCTGCAGTGACAGTTGTTTGTAATATCGGCTTATGGAGTTAATTTCATAAGTTGGCCAAGTCACAAAGTGAAACTGCTAGAAGTTGTCTGGTAAATGTACTTTGAGAGGAAGCGTCTGCACACTCGGCCAAAAACAATTTTCGAGAGATACACCACTCTGTGCTGTTTTGATATTTCAAAGGGGTGGAAAGAGTGCAAAGTGGAAAAACCTAATAGTTAGCCAAAGGGGCTGCGACTAAGAAGGGTAGCAGTCTCTGTGTGTGCGCGTGTGAGCTACATTCTTGGTTCCACCAGCTGGCTGGCTGACACACATCCACATGCACTCGATATTACTGTACATTCCCATGAAGATTTATGACTAATCTAGATTTTATTTGTAGATGCTGAGTATTTAAATCTTAAATCCCGAGTTAGTTCTTCTGTGCCTGTGTGTGTGTGTGTGTGTGTTGTGTGCATGCATGTGTGTGTGGGTGTATGATTTATCTTTGTACCTCACACAGAAGTGTCTCCTCCTTCTGGTGAAACTCTGATAACTCCCTCCTCTGACGTTCCACCTGCTTCCTGCTGGCCTCCAACTACAGAGGGAAAGAAAGTGTGCAAAGGGAAAGTAGAGCAATTAAAATAATAATTAAAAACAAAACTTTAAAACTATTTGCCATTCCAAACTGTACATCGATAAGGGTTTGGTATCTTGCATGATTTTACTTCTGGCTCTGAAAAGAACATATTTGTGGCGCATTAACGTAGATCGAGAACCAGCAGAAGCTAAAAGGCACAGAAGTGGGTCAAGTGAGCACAAAGACACAAATGGATCCAAAATGTGAATTTTCTGAGGCAGACCAACAGATTTGTGATGTCCAAATAGTCAGCTCGTTTTTGTTCGAGTGCATGCGTATGTCTCGCTCGCTGTCTCTCTTTCTCCCACACACACACGCACTCTCACACACACACACACACACTCGGATCGACCCGGACAGGCCAGGGATGAGCACACCCCATCTGATCTGTGGCCCGTTCATTCATTAGACCCATGCTCTCCCCTATTGATTTCAGCTTAAGTAATGAGAAAGCTTATCCAAAAATCTTTAGCATTTGGGCTCCAACTTAAGGGAATCAATGGGGCCATTTCCCATTTTGAACAGCACATACGCAGGGGTTTTATGTATGGTGAACGGGACAAATCCTGATGCTGATAAATCAATAAGCCTTTTTGTCAATGGACAGGCATGCTTGCACTCACACATACATGCATATGTGGACACACTTGGCTGATAAATGGTATTTTTCAGGCAATTAAAGTGAGCTGTAAACATATGAAGGCCAATCAATTGGTCAGTGAGGTCTATTATCAAGGCTTTAACACTGATTTAGAAGGGGCTTTAAGTGTGGCACAGTCACTTGTGCAGATCAGCACCTGCATAGATCAGTGCTGCTCTGTGCTAACAACAAGAAAGTATGTGCCTCACCTCGAAAGACTGAAGTAAAGAAAAAGAGGAGACGTAGCATTGCTATATGACAAGCAAAGTATACCTTTTTTGTTTTTGCTGATTATGAAATATTTTTAAAGAAATGCCACACCAAAGTAAGACCCTAATTGTAAGCCTTTTATCAGGGACAGAGAAGCTTGTTAGGAAGAAAACTAACACATCAGCGCTGCCCCTCGACAACCCACCCCCAATGCTTCTACAGTGCTAAAGGTGAGACACACACACACGTTAGCAAAGTTAACCTACAGACGACATTTCTCTGAGGTAATTGATTCTGCATTAATATTCATTTGACTTTGCATTTAGTGACTATGGCTCCCTTCGCTGCTTTGATGCACCGTGCCCATGTCCCCTGGTGCGCCACACAACATTAACCCTATAGTTCTGATTATGATTTCAGCCACACACACGTGCATATTTATCCTTGCTAACCTGAAACGCGAGCGATTCGAGGCTCGACCAGAACCCCTCTTTTCTTCCAGTGTGCATTGGACCTGTCTCTTAGTTTATAATTCGATGTGTGTAACATGTCCAGTTCTTTCACCCCCCCCCCCCTTTTTTTTCCACTGTGGGTGATCGGGTGCATGTGCATGCATTTTGCTGAGGCATGACATTTCAATTGTGCATTCAATCAAATTGGAAAAGAGGCAGTAAGGAAGGTTGGGGAATGATGAGGGGTGCGGGGGTGTACTGAGGGTTGCAGACCAACCGTTACCATGGTGAATCATTTCTGTCAAAACCACCAAGGTCACAACTGCTGACCTGTAGCATTATGGGACTTTGGAACAGCATACTGTAAATGGACGCAAGGATTTCTCTCTTTCTTTCCTTCTTTACACATTTTCCCCTTACTTTGCATTTTTTCTCTCATTATCTTTGTGTACATTTCTCCTTTTTTTCTTTTGCAATTTAAAAAAAACAAAGCCTTCTTGTTTTGCCTTTCTTTATTACTTTCATATTTAAGATTGACTAATTGTACCATTATTAGACCTTTGGTGTTACTGAATCCATTATGCATGGCCTGTGCCGGCAGTGGGTCTGAACACAGCCTGTTTTGAGTCATTATAATTCAGTTTGCTAACACACAGCCATTGTGCTAGTGTGGGGTTAGGGGAGATGGTATGATAAAATATTGAGGGCGAGCAAGGCAGCTGCAGATGCTAGCTGTCATGTGTGAGCGAATGAATGTTATGACAAGCATGTTTAAACATTCATGCGGGGAGGATAGTTTAGGAGGGCTTTTCATTAACACCAATATGTCTTCGTCTCCCCGGTGCAGACACTGCTGGTGGAAGCATGACAACAACAGGGAGGAGAGGAATTAACATCTCGAGAGGAAACTGCCACATATACAGAGAGAAGTAGAAACAATCAGTCCTGTGCGAGAGCACACACAGGCATGCACATTTAACACTGGCTGACTCAACTAACTCTAACAGACAACTTTGTCTTATTTACCAGGACAGCTGTGTAACAGTAACATCATGTTCTGGGCTGATAAAGTAGGTGGAAAACTTCAGGAGTTTCCCACGTCAACCACAACAACAAAAAAAAATAATTTTTCCCCCAAATTAAGACCGAGAACAGGGGAGGTTTCTGTGCCAAATGTGCACCACCCTACATGCTGTTAGGTTGTCAGGAGATTTGACCAGACAGGAACAGTCCAAGTTCTTGATGCTTTCTGCAGACTGGAGAGAAGAAAAGCTATTTGTGGGAGCGGAGCAACATCTAATCTGTTTACATAACCTTGATGAAGTGAGCTCAAGGAACAATTACAGGTGATAAATAGGGATTTAAGCTAATGCTGCTCTGGTGTATAGGGTCAACAATGTGTCCGTGCAGAAATTAATCATCTTTTTTTTTCTTATTATTATTATCAGGCTATTTGAAGTATCTCTGCAGCTAGTGATTAAAAAAGATGGTCCAGAAATAACGGTGTCATAAAACAGTTCAACATCACTCTCTTGTTACTGAGGCATGGTGTTATGAAAAGACACATTGTAGCAAACTCAAACTCCATTTAATGGAGTGCAAAATCAATACTTATGCTGATGATCTCATGAAGTCAAATCAAGGCGGAGGAGGAAAAACAGAAGCATCGTGCATTCTCAACATAAGTGGCTTTGACTTGCAAAATGTGTTTGCATAACATGAGCTTTAGTTAATGTCATAAATGGCTCTAAATGCTGCAAGGTGCATTAAAAATATGCACAGTCATCCGTTTCACCTACACCTTGATGCAAACATTTTGAATTAATCTAGTTTTCACTGGTCAAGCAATTCCATTTTGATATTCAAATTTGGGGCGCATGTGTGCCTGCGCACGTCTGTGCATGACTGATCTAATCAGTCTTAAATCAGTTAATAAGCCAAGGACACAGAGGAGATGACTCAGCTGATATGAGCCCGAGCTAATATTAGCATCCCCCCCCCCGTTCTGGACCTGCACTGCACAGAGTAGCTTCTACTGTTTGGGCTTCCCATTACAAAAGTGCACGCTTTGGACATTAAGACCAGCAGTTAAGCGCACCGCAGTGAATTCCATTAGCACATTAGCAAAGGTGCCACGACCTAATGCTAAGGTTGGGTGCCGCATTTAATACCTTACAGTATTTGTTCTCTAAAGCAGCTTAAGTCAAATGTGAGGGTAGCCCTGAAACTGTTCTTAAAACTAAAAGCAAAGGCAAATCCAAAAGACAGGCCTGTATATGTTTAAGGGCCCTAAACAAAGTATAAATCTAATGCGAAATTATTCGGAAGCTGTTGTTCTGATTAAAGGTCTCCCACTGTCGGATACAGAGGCCAAACTGGAAGAGAGGATGAGTACTGTTCTGTCAAAATTAATAGTCATTTCCAAGCCACACATGATCAACTACATGGCTACATGTTCAAAAACAGGCACATGCCACAGAAGCAAACAGATACATATACATGAATGCTGCCTATTAATTAAAAGCCAGAGCATGAAGTTGACTTGGGGTAGGCGGTTTGTGACACCACAAATTTAAGAGACTTCCTGTAAGACATAAATCTGTTGTGCTCTCACTCTCTCTATGACACAGGCACAACAAAGACGGTCTTGTCCGGGTGTCGCCCCCCCCCGAATCCATTCATTAGAAGCACAAGCAGCTGCGGCCAGGTTCAGAGACAATCTACATTCTCTCTCTTGCAGTCACTCATTAATTCCCTCTGTCTTTTCCTCTCTGTTTCGCTCTTATTTTTAGCCGTTTTCTCCCTCCCTCTCCCTCCATTCCTCGCCGTCCTTCTCCAAGTCTCCCTCTCTCTTCTCTCTAAACATTGTCTCTTCCACATGGCCCGGATAATGAGTGGTGGAGCTAAACGAGAGGAAACACGGCTCACTATTAGGAGGGGAACGCTGACTGAAGGTTTTAAATAAACGGAGAGAACTTGAGGCCAAATTGTATTTCCAAGGACATAAACTAATGGAACAGCCAGACATTCTCTGAACAAATACACACTCTGTTTAAACAACCATAATAGTTGTAAAAATATACATGTCAGTGTAGATCTAACTGAGAGACAGGCTGGCAGAAGGCAAAGAGAAACACATATAAATGCAGATATCCCCCCCACATATGAAAAGCCCAAAAACAAACAATGTTCAATCCTTATTTTCTTTAGTGTGGAAAGCTTATTATCTTTCGTTTAACTGCAGAACAATAAGGACATGAAAAAAAAAAAAAAAAAAGCATAAGCGCTTGTCTCTGCCATTGAAAAGTAATTAGGCAAACGTGTTTTCTTAAGTGTCTCTGATATGCTCTCGGGCACATAAATCCACACCCACACATAAACACACACAGAGAGGAGCCCACCCTGCCTCACTGTGGGGTTAATTGGGTTATCTAGTCTGATTAGCATAACTAATTAGGATCCTTGTTAACGGAGGAGTGCTATTTATTCAATTAGCGCTCTGTGTGTATGTATGAAGCTGTGCGTGTGTATGGATCCCCCTCATCGTTGGTAGAAGTTCAAACGAAAACGAGGCAAAGCTAAGTAGGCATGAAGGGAGACCTGTGGGCGCCTGGTGATTTCATCATTTATCTGTTCGACACACAGATGCTCACCATCAGGTGCCAGGCACTTCAGACCCCCCCTTCACTACCACCAACACACACAAACACTCAAAGCTTGCTACACTGTGGCTCTTAAACCCCCCCCCCCCTCATCATTATCATTAGGTTTCTGATTAGCATAATTAGCACTGTTAACCAGATGAGCCAGGCTGTGCCAGTCGGGCCAGCTGACAAATGTCAAGCTCCTCACACTTTTCCAGGTTGTGGGGGGGGGGGGGGGGGGGGGGGGGTTTTTCCCCCCGGGGGGG
>VURO01003134.1:42655-58180 GCA_015108175.1 Pelvicachromis taeniatus | reverse complement strand
ACTTTTGAGCATCTGAAAATAGGGAACTGTATCATAAAAATAGCTGTAATTCCCAAACAATTTATGAAATTCCTTTAAAAAAAAAATCCCTGGAATTAAAGTTTAAAGTGTGCAGTTCAATCACATCTTGGTTGTTTAATCTTAGATCCTATGTGGTGGTGTACAGAGACAAAATTACCAAAAGAATTTCCAGAACCACTTACTGCACCTTAGCCTCAGTGGAGGCTCACTGATCTTTGCGCTGACTGTGGTATAAAACGGCTTCAACTGCTGCAATTGTAAGTAAACCCTAAAATACACCAGGGCACAGCTGCGGTGCTTTCTGACACAGCCACCGGAGCTGATCGCACCCACTCAAGACAATGCTTACCATTCCACCAGATGCACTGGGGTGCATTTCAGAAGGGTCCCAGAAGCAGGTCTACCTGTCAAGTAAAGTAGTAGTTATGGCGCAGATGTCGCTGGAAATGGCCTACATATCCAGAGCAACAGTGGCTTTCCTCATATTAGTTTACAGTATTCTGAGAACACACCAAGTTCTTAATAGATTTGTTCAGCTTTACAGATTAGAGTAAAAGAGCAAGTCTAATTATCATGCAGCTCCGCAGCTTCAGCAAGGATTTAACTGAAATCAGGTGTCAGAACCTTTCCCATAATCGTGATTGGCAGGTTTGAGAATGCTTTCAGATATATTAAATATAGACGTATATGGAAGTCTCTTAAAGACATCCATATATTATTAATATGATCCACTGATCAAAATGCTGCTTTCAGTGAACCCCAATACCCATCAGCCTGCTAAGGTCAGAACAAATGAAAAGGCTTATATGAAGATTTAAAGCAGTCATTTTCTTGTGTATTCGTTTTAATTTGGGGCTGCGAGATGAACCCAGAGGGCCGCTGGAATCCAGACAAGATTGGGTCATTAAAAATTTAACACTTCATTAACACGATCTTGGAATGATTTATGAAAGAAAATTATTTTTTTCAACACAAGTTGCCCACGATTTTACGTAATATGTGTGTATGTGTGCAGCTGTCCTCTTTATTCATAAATAAACATACCAAAAAAGAGAAGAAAGCAAACAGAAATCCGTTGCTTACAAGTTTAAAATAGGCTTCTGTAGATATATTTAAATGTGAATTATTGCATAATGATGGATTTATTACCACCTCGTACCAACTTTTATTGCATTTCATCGACAAATCTGACAAATAGGTTAACTATAAGATCTTTGAATTTACCCAAAAAAGTAAAACAATCTTAGAGGTTGATTCTGCTTATCAGTGAGGCATAAAGACACATCCAAGACCCTTACATTAAATCAAGTTATGTCATGAATTTGGACAGAAACATGGAACAAAACTTTCTTTCTTAATTGCGTGTAACTGCATGACAGCAAACTGTAGAAAAATTGTTCATCAGAGCATGTTGGTCAGAGATTCTTCATTTCCAGTAGCATTGAAAACTGCACAAAATGTATTTTCCATCTTATAATAGACATAAATAAACAGAAGATCTATTTATATCTGTTCAAAAGGTCAGAAAAAAAAACCTCTCCTCCCGAGTTTGACCACATGACCTTGATCCTTTGTCATTTCCTAAATTGGTAACAATGAGCAGCCAGAAAGAGGTTGCATTTAAAAAAAAAAAAGTGACAACAAAAATAACATGTGGAGACATTGTTAAGGCACATATTTTGAGGTCAGATGGAAAAAAAAACAAAAAAAACAGGCCAAACTCCTCAGTTATAATGCAAGAGTCTGGATCTACAAAAAGAAAGGCTAAGCTCCTAATCCATGTAAGCTTTCTACCATGAAGAACAGTCAGTTGTATCCTTCCTCTTGTAAGGATTCAGGAAAGAATACACAGAGTGATATCATGCAAACTGTTGATGACAACCTGCTTCAAAGTGCTCAAGATCTTTGATTAGGATGACTTTCAGCAACCTGTGAAATAAGCAGTGAATTGGCTGTGGAGTGGGTAAGCCATAATTTCAATTCTGCTAAAAATGATGAATAATAGAATATCTTGAAAATGGCTTTTTAAAGCACTGGCTTAGCAGGATTGACCTTGAGCAAATGTGTAATTTTCACCACACTGCAGGCTCTCAACAAATAAAATATAGTAGATTTTCTACTTAGCTCGTAGCAATGCACTAAATAATGTGAGCGAAGTCATCAGGCTGAATGCATTTTTAAATTCCAATCCACGAGTGCTTAATAGTCACTACTACATCATTAGACGTGTCCTCGAGACTAACCGGGACGACAACCATCCTTAAACAGAAATAATAGAGTGTTGCGAAATTCTGTATATCCACAGACAGACAAACAACCATAGAAACAGCTGCCAAACTCCAAACTGTCTCTGCACGGTTGTTGTTTTTTTTCCTGCTTATGGGAATTTTTGATACCCCTAAAGATGTTTTAGTCAGAACCACGGGAAAATTACCAGTGTTCAAATCTTTGTAATTAAGGTTTCATTTACTTAAGTATAATGAGGAACAGAATTATGTTGAATCTGCACACTTGATATAAAACAATCTCATGCTTACTGCTGCATTTACTGTCACCCCCCCCAAAGGCACATCGTAAGTCAGGAAAAACCCTCTGCTGTAATTCCAGCAGCAATGTGTTTTCCAGAACAACATTTTGCCATGATGACACATGCAGAGACTCATACCGCAATGCATGCAATTCACACCAGCTGTGCTATCATAGCTGGTATGAATTGCATTTAGGGTGCAATGCTAGTGAACTTGCAATACCAACCTCAATAATCTTGTCTTGTGATTCGATTTTTCCATGCCGCAATGCCACCCCGCTTCACTAACGTGTGAGGCCGGCCATGTGACGAAAAGTTAAGTGCAGAAACTTAGTTCATGGACGTAAACACAGACACGTCAAGGGGATTATGTGACAGGCGAGTCAGATAAAGAGAGGACTCCTTTCAGCTGTGCGGCTGCAGGGACAACTCCGCTAGTTAAGCTTTGTGTTGGAACAGTTTAAGCATCCTACATGTTGTTTTATACAGTTGATGCAAAGAGCAGGTCTGAAGAGGATTAAGATGATATGATGTTTAAAAGGTACCTGAAGTAAAGCCTGGAGTGGAAATAAACGCATCAGTATGATCAAGTTTATGTTTTTGTTCGTTCATTGATTTCATCGTGATCACGTAATCATGCATGTGATAAAATGAGGTTCTTTTCCTCCAATGGATGCCACTTAAACTACGAGGTATGGACTGAAACCATGGATCTCCAAAGCTGTGGATTTGTTACCCCCATAAATGTACAAAATTGAGTTCTACAACTGAGATTTGCATGAGGAGACAGGAAGAAGTACCAGAGCCAAAGTGTGATCGCATGGAAGCAAACTCCTCCTGGTTCAAAGGCAAGCTGAGAACAGATCCGTCTACCTATAAAATAACTTTGCTTTATAATGTAGTGACATTTAATGTAGCCATAAATACCTTAAAGTTCAACTTGGATTCCTATCCGCTAGGATTTTTAGCTGCAGGGGTGTATAAAGCCCTGACTGACAGGCCTGGAAAAGAATTTAAGAGCTAGGACACCTCATGGAACGAAGTAATGAGCCATCTTTTGAGCCACAGACATTTTCTGTAAGTGGCCTCAAACACAAAGTCCATTCACTTCACGGAACATTATCAAACTTGTGAAGTTATTGAGGAACTGTCTCGCCTCTCAATAAAATATGAACCCCATTCCCCCCACAGGCAAAATCACTCGTTATTTGGATGAACTGAGGAACTGTCTAAAGACATGAAAATGATTTCCAATGACAGCTCGCTTCAGCTAAATGACTAATCACACAGCAGAATAAAAATAGCTGACTGTTAGATTGGGAGAACTAGCGAATACTGAAACACGATCGCAATACCTCAGAGGCACAAATGCTTTTATTATCCCTCAGATACTCTATGAAAGATGGGACAAATGTGGGCAGGGTTTGTACCCTCTTGATGATTCATATCTTACAAACTATGATTTAAAGATGATTGCTGCTGTACTTACAGGCAATACAAGACATAAGAGCACTGCAATCAAGGTAGTCCCGCAACACTTAGACATAATAGTAACAGACCGGATTTAGACACTGCTTAGGTGTGGAATATTTTTGCTCTATAGCATCCTGAGCAGAAATTAATTTTGACCTTGAAATGATAAGGACACATAAAAAAAACCAAACATTCGAAAAAGCACTGTCTGTGTCTGTCTGTGTTGTTGTTTTCTGTCTAATTTGCCAGCAGCATAGTGTGGATGAAGTTTCCCTCCTCGTTCAGCTCTGCATAAGGTTTACTGTTCCCTCGGTGATAATGATGCCTGATGGACTATGACAGACCAGACCACGCAATATCAGCTCCTAGTGCTAGCAATCAATTTCAGACGGCGGCAGGGTCTGTGCTGGGGTGTCCATCTTCATAATTTGATTTGTTATCCCGTCGGACAGTTGTTACAGCAATCATCGCAGCGATCACTCCTCCGACCGCGACCCTCGGCCTGCGGCGCCCCTCCCCAAAACCCTCCCAGGACTATTCCAGCATTTTGACAATTCTCAGCCAAATTCAAAGGTTACTAAAAAGATTTCTCTTAATCGCACCACTGCGCCCTCTGTCACTCTCTCCTCTAGCCACTGGCTGTCACCTTTGACCACGTGCGTAACTCCCATTCCACCCAACCTTCTCGCCTCCTGTACCGAAATACTTTTCCCGCCGCATCTGAAATGTTTGGACATCCCATAATTTTGTAATTCGCCCCTGACTACAGCTGTTGGCAGGGTGGCAAGCCAGCCGCGCCCCAGTTAATCATAGATTACTTTATCTGGGCCATTCCAAATCCTCATGTGTAATGCAGTGCTACCTCAGCAGCAAGTAATCACTGCCCCCCACCTTCCCCCTTTCCATCCCAAACACGCGCACACTTCTCCTCCTCACTTTCTCTCCAAGCCCCTGATTTGTCTCTTCCCTGTCTCTCTCTTCTAAATTTCTCCTCTCCCATTCCTCATCTCTTTCTTCTGTCTATGCATGATTGGACATTCTCATCAAACATTCATGAGCCAAACTGGTCCCAAAATGTAATATCAGAGTATTAGCAACCCTTATTTCATTTGTTAAGGCCTCGGCCATGACTGTGTGCTATTACGCACAGTATTCATAGTAGAGTATTCATAGCTGAAAACTGGATCCCAGTCACAATGTGGCATGAAATATGACGGACAACAGGTTCCAGCTGATTCCTCGCAAAAAGCAAGGGGTCCGTCTACCCAATATGACAAAAGAATGCAAGGGCAGGCGGTATTAAAAGAGCATGTAATGGACAATAATAAAAGAGAGCAATGGAGAAAATGGGATAAGGCCTGGCGATGAAAAAAATAAGAAAAAGAGCAGCAAGTAAAGAGTCCAAGGGAGAGCAGAAGGGTAGTGAGAGCAGCTGCTGAAAAAGAATAGACCTGAGCCACAGCAGCAACCGGCTGCAGCTTTCTATTAAGATAAATTGTACTTTTAAATAGACCTTGTGATAAAAACATTAAGAACAGTTATTGATAGCGACCTCTTTTACGTAAGCTTTAAAAGAGTCTCAAATTCACAGATAGAACATATTTACAGTCACTTGGCACTATTGTCTTCAGAGCTGTCTTAACTCTTCACAGCACAGATTCAACAAGATGCTGGAAGATTCCTCGGAGAATTTGGTCCATACTGACGTGATACCATCACACAGATGGTGGTTTGTCAGCTGCACATCCCTGATGTGAATCTCCCGTTTCACAACATCCCAAATGTGCTCATAAAAGGATCTGGACATGGTCAGAAACGCTGTGGCGTTTAAACATTTAAGGTTCGATGCGTTGAGTGTTCAGAGATGCTCTTCTCCAAACCTTAGCTGTAATGAATGCTTATTTGAGTCACTGTTGTCTTCCTATCAACTCAAAGCATTCTCCACCTCTGGCATCAACAAGTTATCTTTATCCAGAAAAAAATGCCACTCACTGGATATTATTTTCTTTTCTCAGATCATTCTCTGTAAACCCTAAAGATGGTTGTGCTGGAAAATCCCAGTTTGATCTTTAGCAGGTGCTTTAACCATGTCCGCAAGTTTAAATCCACTAAGTTGCTGCCTTGTTATAGATTTATTAGATATACCGTATATCTTCCAATTGTAGCTACGGTGTTTATTCAAAAAAATATCCGGCTGGCCCGGTGTTTAAAAGAGACCGGCTCTTATTCCCTTCTCAGGCGGAATTGTCACGGAAGTGAGAGGGAAAGAGGACCCAGGCGCGGTTTTTAGACAGGTGAAAAGACTCCAAAACGTATTCCAACAGTTCCCAATTGTGCTCCTCCTTTGCTCCCGACTGTCTCCTTGTCTGTGGTAGCCCAGTGCACGAGTGGTGCTCCCCGAAACTTCTCTCCGCCCGACTCTCCAGGAGAGGACGTAAAAGACCAGAAAATCACAGTTAGCAGGTTCGCTAGCCGACAATTCCAGTTCAGTGTAATAATCCCACTTCGATGGTCGCTACATCCATCTTAAATGCCGCTGGTCGTAGATGACGGCTGATTGGAAACAGCTGGCCGAGTGATGAGACGCGGGAGGACCGACGACAGCGCGGAGGGACTTCCGGATCGATGGTCGCCCGGCTACTATTGGAGACCAGCGTCTATTTGTTGTAACATGTTTTCAAACCGGCGTTTATTAGAAACGGGCGTCAATAACAGACAGGCCACTAGTAGAAGATATATGGTATGTGATGACAATCAGTTGAACAGGTCTACCTTGTTCAACTAAGTTTTGTCAAATAAGGATCTGACAACATTTCAATGAGAAGGTAAGCCTGGAATTAACAGCTAACGTACTAGCTAGCTTTTTTACCAAGGTGTATCCATAATTTACTGGTATATTAATTAAATGAGATGATAACTCTGGCGTCTGTGGACTATGATGTTTGCAGACAACACTGATGATCAGTGATCAGATAGTGAGACTAGGGAGCAGGGACAAGAGAGGCTGGACAGGTAAAGGTATGAGTATGAGGAATGAGTCAGTGGAAACTAGACAGAATGAAAGTTTGTGATGAGAAGGAGGCAGGTAGAAAGGTGAAGATGAACAGATCAGAGGGAGTGAAGGCAGAGGAGTTCAGATACCTGGGGTCAAGCATTCTAAGCAATGGACGGTACAAAAGAGGGGTTAAGAAGTGAGTGCTGGCAAAATGGAGTGGGTGGAGACGAGTGTTGGAGTGATTTATGACAAGGATAGCTGCAAGAGTGAAAGGGAAGATTTACAAGATGGAAGTGAGACCTTCTGTGATGTATAGGTTGGTAACGGTGGCACTGACAAAAAGACAGTCACAAACGCAGAGGCAGAGCGATAAGGTTGAGATAGTTTGGACATGTGCAGAGGGGGGAGACAGTGGATATACTAGACAAAAGATGTTAAAAATGGAGCTGCCAGGTGGGAGGCAAAGAGAAAGACCACAGAGAAGATTCATGGATGAAGTGAAGGAGGACAGGCAGAGGGTTAGTGTGACAGAGGAGGATGGTAGGGATTGGGTGAGCTGGAGGAAGATGATCCCGTAAAGGGAGCACCTGAAAGAAGAAGGTGGTACCTTTGGATTAAAAGCAAATGTACTTAACAGAGAAGCAGAACTGTCAAATCAGTGTTTTAGTAAAACTGCTGAAAAGAAGAAATGACAGGCAAAGTGTCCACACCACTAATAAAAGATGATAAAATCATGTAAGTTATATTAAAACGTGGCCCTTTTACAGTAGGCATGAAGCAGGAAAATAGCTATAGAGACCAAAAAAACTTTACTGTATAAAGCTGGAAAACATGTTTAGTGCTGTTGAACGTTTTAACATGGAAGTCTATGAGGAATGAGTCAATTTTGGGGCAAGACTCAAGAGGCTATTCGAGGAACTCCAAAGAGAGGTTGCTACTTGACATACACTTTTGTTTTTCACATCGTAGAAAGCCAGAAAACAGCCTTACTAAAAAAAAAAAAATCTCTCTAATTCTCATGCAAATAAGACTGTTGGGCGCAGAGAAAGTGTTTCTACTGCTGATTTCTTATTACTGAGAGAGAGACAAGGGAGATGTTTGACCCATGCTGGGCTGCGCAGCCTTGAGCAGAACAACATTAGTTAAAATGTCACACACTGTGTGGATTCAGGCGTCACAGCTACTGTTGCAGAGCTTCTTTTTTTTCCCCTTTTTCTTTTTAGCACGGCACAAGAATAGCAGCCAAATTATTCTGAAGGAGATGTGGGTCAATATTGAAGTTTCTCTCCCAGGTATGAGAGAGAGTGAAGATAAGTAGTGGGGAAATGTTCCTGTGGTGTAAACAGGGTGACGCATTGCTTGTGTCAAGCGCATTCACGGAGACGAGGACACTTAACGCTGTTTTATTAAGAAAGCAGATAATAAAGCGTTACACTGTGATCATAATACCATAATCTACCAATACAGTTTTATAATGTTGCTTTCTTCGCTGCAGCAAAGTTATGCTATCGTATATTTTAACCACTATTGATTTCAATGTGACACTGAGGTTGGCAGACACTCTTGGCTACGGCGTTCAAAGCAGTGCTGGACTTGCATGCATGTGTAAAACATTTTTTTTGTCGAGCCAATTTTGCTTTAAGTCATCATTATGACTATTGCCTGCTCTTTAAACCATCCCTCATCCAAACCTCTTTATGTATTACAGCTTAAGTCAGCAATCCTCTGCACGCACACACACACACTCGCGCTGCAATTTCCATTTAATCCATGTACAAGGCTGGAGCTTTCACAGACAATAACACACAGACAAAGAAGAATTTGACTGTGGGCCTCACCAACAAGCCTACTTAGGCTATCACAGACAGAGAGCAACAATACAGCGCAGTGTTGTATTCGTTATAATACAAGAATAAGTTGTCCACCGCTATGCATCCAGTAGCCAGGCTGAATGTTAAACTGAGCCAAATCCATAAATGAAGGAGGGCATGGGCTGAATGCAGAAAAAGCACAAAAATCTACTGAGGTCTTGATGTAATGTAGGCAAAGCCTTATTTTCCACTTTAGTATGTTGGTGCTTTCGTCGCCGCCAGCTTCAAGACCGGCAAAATTAGCATCTAGGCCAACAGGTGAGGGGCTGTTAGAAATATAGTGCCCTAGAAGTGACCGACTAGCTGCTGTGGGAAGAGGATATAAAGTAGAGGGATGAAAGGATCTTTTTTTCTTTTTTCTTTCCCACAACCATGATCCAACTCCACCAATTGAGCTTAATTACCATTAGCTGACCACTTGATTATCATATCAATAAAGACTGTGAAATCAAATGAGGCACAGACCACTGTGCAGCGTTCCACCGAATATTTGCATGTTTAGCAGGATATTACGAAACGCCAAGTGTTTTCCGGGACACTTTGTGCAAGCGTTTGTTATTTGAATTTCATCAGAAGCCCTAAAAGCAAGTAATCCTCATGCATTGGTGCATTCATTCCCCCCGAGGATTAATTCTAAAGAGGTACTCGCTCACTGATGTTCAGCCTGCTTCTCTGATATGGTTAGCTGGGGAAGCATGCGAGCTCTGTGTCTGCAACAACCGTTTCCTCACAACCAGAAAGCAAGAGATTTGTGTTGCTGGAACTAACTTGACTCAGCCACATTTAGGTCTGCGAAATCAAAGAGGACATTGGGAGGGAGGGGGATAAACACGCGCGTGTGCAAGACAGGAAAATGCGGACTTTTATGTCAAAGAACGGGGTCCGATGGAGTTTGTCATATTGTTTTTGTCTCATTTCCTCCCAAAGAACACACTCCCTTGGAATAAGTGGGCTGCGATTCAGTGTCACTCTGTGTCTCAGCGTGAAATCATTGAGGAATGCAATTATCACTTTGCCCAACAGACATTTCTCTGAAATGAAAGAGAACAATTGGGAATGTAAGGGGGTGGAGGGGGAAGGGGGGGGTGTATGTGTATAAATAGGGAGGGGATGTAACACCAGCTAATGCGCGCCCTAGACCCTGCTCTGAACTTCAAACTTACTTTTTGTTAAATTAGTTCAATCCTAATCCGCCAGCGTACATCGTGGGTCAGAGGTCTGACACATTAACTTCCCTTTCTTTCTTTTATTTTATATTTCACTTTAAATTTGCTTCAATAACTGCATGTTTTCTATGGTTTTATGACTCTTAAGAGCCACTATTTTCTCCATTATGACCTTTAAATGATCCGCTCAAAGTGCTACTGCCAAGGCTACTATTGTGTGCTCCATTTCCCTTGGCAGTCCTTACCCAAAATTCATTCCCTGAACAATAATTCTCGCGGAAATATTAAAGCTGTTTAATAGAAATGGGATCAGATTGCTTTGGCCTACACTTGAGGTCATTTTGGCTCCTTAGAACGGGAGTGCAAATTTCAAAAGCAGGCTGCTTTTGAAGGCACTGCGAGCAAGGCAGTCACTGCATTTCATGTCGAGCTGGGCAGGTACCAAACTGTCACCACGGTGCTCAGCGAGAGGTAAACTGTCACCTCCTTACTATTAAAAGAACTCCCTTGAGAAAGAAAGAGGGAGGGAAGGAGAGTGGAGTGTACAAACTCAGCAACAAATAAACAGGAAGAAAAAAAAAAGAGCTTCCACACCTTTGGGTGACAAGCTTCCTTTTTCCTTCCATTTACAGGAGACTCTAAGGTCAAGGCTGTTTGAACAATGCATTAATAATAGAGCATCCAGCAATTAGTGGCACGTAAAAAAAAAAAAAAAAACGTGTTCATTTGACAGAATGGAAAGGTTTTCATTATTCAACAAGGTTATTTGGCTGCATTTGAAGCAAAACAGGTGTAATCTTTAAATATTTATTAAAGAACTCCATAATAATGTTTACCTATGTGCCACGGTGATTAAATTAAGAACACAGACACAAAGACAAGCCCTTTAGCACAGATACGCACACGCAGCTGAGGCTATCTTTGGCTGCACACTGTACTGAATGTGCTTGGCAAGCAGGCTGATGAAAGGTAACTGCAGGAGAAGAACTCATTATAGATTGTGATTCAAACATAAAAGGTTGGTGTGTCTTTTTTTTTTTTTTCCTCCCCAAGAATAACTTCATCTGATTCCTTTTTGCATCTGTATATACAAATGTCATTTTTTTTTAACCGCTCATTTCAGAAGATTGGATTTGAAACAACCTTTCTAGATCGCATAATGTCTAAACTGAATTTGGCAACACTTTCAGAGGCATGACTGACTGATGACACAGGATCTCTGACTTCTAGTCAGACACAAAAATTAACAAACCTAGCAGTAAAATCCCTCTGGATACTAGCCATTTACACGCTGCCACATAAAATCACCCATGCACATATGCGAACGCACGCAAACACAATGCCCCGCATACTCAATGCGCACATGCACGGACACACAAACTGAAAGTGAGCTTAGCTGCAGAGCTGCGCCCCGAGGGCTGGTCTGTTGATTAATGAGGGGAGGAAGGTAAGAAGAGGAGGCTGAAGCAGAAGTGTTAATGGAGCTATGACAGATTCCTCTAGGCCTGTTGTTTTATAGGTGAGTCTCCAGTGTATCTGTACAAAGTAGCAAAAAGCTACTAGAGAGGACTGAAAAGTCCCACTCCGACGAGCGGGTGTGTGTGTTGTGGTTGGGGGTTGCAGATCAAACAGACGTGGATATGGAGCAACATACCATAACCATTATTTAAGGAACACATGTATCTGTGAACACCTTATTAGCTTATTATAGCTCTTATTTTCAGCCACAGGATACAGTCTCGAGTCTAGAGCAAAATTGATTTCACTGAGACATCTCTACTAGGTTCTCTTGTAAGACACTTCTGAGAGACATACCTTGGGTTAAATGACAGCACACTGAGTGATTCTACAGGAACATCCAATCTGTTCATGACTCGAGGCAGTTTGGAGGAGAATCTCAATAAATCGCTATTCTTTATTGAGATTTTCCCCAAAAGTATCACTTGAAAGAAAGATGTGATCTAAAATGGATATATTATCGCTAAACAGACTAAACTAAGAAGAGATGGGAACATGCTGTCTTTACGCTAAGGTAAGATGGGTAGCCAGTTTTTACAGCTTATCTCAGAAACAGGCAACAAGCATAACAAAATACATATTAAAAAAAAGGAAAGTTTGCCATTTATTTAATATAGATTTATCTGTGTTAGCTTGGTTGGTTAAAGGTTTATTGTTTTAGGCAGTCTTTGCACAGCAGCATTACATACCACAATGGAAAATTACAATTCATTGTGATGAGGGATTGAGGTTTCATAGCAAGCTGGCTAATATTTCATTCAAAATCAGAAATGCAGCTCTCATGGTGAAAATAGATTTTTTTTAAGTATATACCATGTCTGGACCATCCATTTTCATGGAAATTGATGTGATTATGAATATATTATAAAAGTATTATAGTATTATACTAGTGTGTAGGTACTGTGGCATAGATTCAACAAGGTGCTAAAAATATTCCAGGGAGATCTTGGTCTATGCTGACATGACAGCAGCACAGTTACTGCAGTTTTGTAGGCTCCACATCTATGATGGCACTCTCCGGTTCCACCACATCCCAAAAGTGCTCTGTTGGATCGAGACCTGGTGACATCTGCATAAGCTATGCTGTTCATCATATTCATGAAAACAGCTTGAGTTGATTTGAGCTTTGAGGACGGGCACATTATCCTGCTGAAAGGAGCCATTAGAAGATGGGTACACTGTGGCATTAAAGGGACGGTCAGCAGGCACTTCTGGACCAAATGTGCGCCAAGGAAATATCACCCACACCATTATACCACCACTACCAAAGTGGTAGTGGCCTAAACGGTTGACGAAAGACAGAACTGATTCATGCTTTTATAACGTTTATGCCAAATTCTAACCGTACCATCTGAATATTGCATCAGAAATCAAGACTCAGTAGAAGCCCATCTGTTTCAAGGTTCTGCAAGTTATTATGCACAAGAGCGTTCAGAGATGCTCCCAGTAACCGCTCTCTACAACTTGATTGTACTGAGTGGTTATTTGA
Source organism: Pelvicachromis taeniatus (assembly GCA_015108175.1). Classification (NCBI taxonomy): domain Eukaryota; kingdom Metazoa; phylum Chordata; class Actinopteri; order Cichliformes; family Cichlidae; genus Pelvicachromis; species Pelvicachromis taeniatus. The sequence continues at coordinate 45,120 of VURO01003134.1, read as the reverse complement.
GTTACTGTTGCCTTCCTGTGAGCTCAACAAGGCCTTTTCACCCAAAGAACTGCCACTCAGATGTTAGTGATGGTTTTGTGGGAAAATCCCCAAAACTGACTTCAGCTTCAATTCAATTCAATTCATTTCTACTTATATAGCCCCAAATCACAACAACAGTCGCCTCAAGGCGCTTTACATTGTAAGGTAGACCCTACAATAATACATACAGTGAAAAACCCAACAATCATATGACCTCCTATGAGCAAGCACTTTGGCGACAGTGGGAAGGAAAAACTCCCTTTTAACAGGAAGAAACCTCCTCTGCCTCCCATTCTACTTTTAAATATTCTTGGAACAACAAGTAAGCCAGCAGTGTGAGAGCAAAGTGCTCTAATGGGGTGATATGATACTAAAAGGTCATTCAAATCACCTTTACTCCTCATTCTGATGGTCAGTTTGAACTTCAGCAGGTCATCTTGACCATTTCTAATCAGTTGATTGCATTGAATTGCTCTTATGTGATTGGCTGATTATAAATTTGCATTAAAAATCAGCTGAATTGGAGTAACTAACAAAGTTTCCAGTGAGTATATATAGAAAACTTTTCACAAAAGTTTTTGCTAGACAGACAGTCCAGCAGACAATCTGACATCACATAGACAGAGAGGGAAAAAAAGCAGTAGCAGGAAGAAAAAAAAAGTGTTGATATAATGGATATTTGTGACAAAAAACCTTTCTGCTGGTCATAATCATTCGAGTGGCTTTAATGACAAACTTGTAATAGCATTCGTCCCCTACCATGACAAAAACCTCTTTTGATAATTAGGAACAACTGAAATCAATAATGTGAAAATATTTAAGTGAGGCCCTGGCAAAGATTTATTCATGACTATTCGTGACTATATAATAGAGGCCCATTTTTCAGCATGAATAATGATTGTTGGGCTGTTGTTCCCATATCTTGTTAGAGACGCAATTCATCAGGGCCAATAAGAGGTGGCGATTTGTCTTCGGGGTTTATCTGATGGAGGAAGCTGATGAAAACCAATGGAAATGAACACACAACGTATAGCTCTGCATATCTGTGAGTCAATGCACCGAGTCCAAAATGATCCATCACAAAAAAAAAAAAGAGGAGCTGAAAGTAGGCTGCATGCACCCACAAGGCACAAATAAAGACATAAGCAAAACTAGTCTTATTAAAAATCCTCTGTCTTCTTCAGCTCCAATTTCCTTTGGCAATCAGAGATGAAGTGGAGAATGCAGCTAATTTTTGGCCACTGGATGTAAGGAATGACTGATTTGCTAATTGATACAACCTGACTTCATTGCACAACCTCAGCCACATTTATCCATGTTGTTTGGAAGTCTCAATTGCAGCAAGTCTAACACAGCTGACAGTGTATTTTCTACGCTCCACTGACAAGTACAGTTCCTGGGATGAAAAATCTCCTGACATCCAGCATTCTGGACAGCCTGTCATTGTTAATAGTGAGTGCATGGAAGTGGCAAGATCCTATCTTAAATGGCTGTGCCATCTTGGACAATAGACACATTGTTCTCCACTCTTTTGCTTCTGCTTTGGTGGGTGCTTGTGTGCCAACAAGGGGAGGGGGACATACCCACACACCATCACAATACATGCTTTCCACATAAAGGCCACTGGATACTGGACACAAATACCCACTTGTAAGTCAAAAACAGCTGAGACCGAGAAAGGAGGGACGTTGATAACAGCTAATGGAGGGAGTGACTGGGAAGAGAGTCCAGAGGAGTACTTAAAGAATAACAACTCTTCTTTTCTTTTATAATAAGTGTTTTTAAATAAAAAAAGAGCAAAAAGTGCTTTGTTTGTGTTGTTAGCGTCTTTATTTTATCACTGTGCACTTTAAGCTGCAAGCAAAGCATTTGTTGTTGTTTTGCTAAAGATGTGGTTTGGTACCACAGAGGAAATTTTATTCCAACCAAAAAAAAAAAGAAAACCACATTCCCAAACGCCTTGTGCTCTTATATGCTTCTACCAGCCAGTACAAATCAATATCTGTCCAGAGCTATAGATGTAATATATAACCACTTTGAAGGAATTTCATATGTTTAGATTAGTGTCTCCAATTCAAGACCCAACCAAAACGTAAAATATGGCCACAATCTTCTCTGCTGTTGACTTGTGGCACTGAATGATGGCCAGAAAAGTAAGTTAAAGTTTGACCTTTTGGACATAACTTTATCCAGTTAGACCATTTTCAGAGATATTGCTGTAGCAAGAATACAAATTCTTGAGTCATGGCCAAAAATCTTGTTTTAGCATGGCCCTTAATGTGGATCACCAACTTATAATTAGTTCATTGTTAAGACTAAGTAAGAGTTGTGCCAGATTTTAAGAAAATGTACTGAATTTGATGGATGGAAAACCTTAAAATGCAATATCTCTGACCACAGGCGTTGATAGAAAGCAGGCATAAAACAGTCCAAAAGCAGCTTGT
>VURO01003134.1:25004-39868 GCA_015108175.1 Pelvicachromis taeniatus | reverse complement strand
AAAAAAAAAAAAAAACAAAAAAAAAAAAAAAAGTATAATACATTTTAAATGGCACTGCATTGCAATAGAGGCCGATGTGGGAGCACTAGAAGGTCAACTGTGATGCAAAGTCTTGCTATGTGATATTTCAGAGACCTTTAAAGCACTTAAAACATTAAACAGGCATCACATGAGAAGGAAAACACCAGAAACCTTTCCGACCTTAGACTTAAAGCAGAGCAGAGACAGTTTGCAAAAAACTCAGCTGCCTGCTGACATATATCAGAAAGTGTCAACTGTCAATTTGCGTCAAGCGTTTTTAACCAAGTAGTTCCTTATTTACATCCACTTTTAGGTTTCACAGTAGCAACATTCTTGAGAGGCTGCTTCACCAATGTTTATGCTACCCGAAAATTCAAAATAGTCAGGACACAGAATGCAATGATGTCCCATAAACTCAATATTTTATTCACAATCAAACACAGAAAACATATCAAATGCTTAAAACTCTTTCATTAGAACTATTATGGTAGCTCATATTGAGTTTGATGGCAACATCACATCTCAAAAAAGCTGGAAAAGTAGGTGGTACTTAAAAAAAAACAGGGTGAAAGTAACTGGCTTATTTAGGAATCGGTCAGTAACATGATCTACCAAAACCTGCATCTACAGATTGTGGCTCAATTTCAGATGTTCCTCAACTTTAAATTGTAAAGTCTTTAATTATCTCATCATGTAGAGTACATGATGTCAGTAAGAGGGTCCAAGAATCTGGAGAAATCTCTGTGCGCAAAGGAAAAGGCCTAAAATCAATATGGCGTCTGTGATGTTCAGTCTCTCAAGCAGCACAGGATGTTTTTATGGACATCACTGCCTGCGTATATCCATAAATGCAGGTTAAAGCTCTACCAGGAAAAGAAGAAGCCTTATGTGCGCATGATCCAGAAACACCACCAACTTCTCAGGACCAAAGCTCATTTAAAATGACTGAGGAAAACTGGAAAACTATTCTGTGGTTAGACAGAAACAAAACTTGAAAAATCTTTATGAAAAACATGGACTAAACAGAAGAGAGACCATCTGGCTTGTTCAGTGCTCACTTTAAAAGCCTGCATCTCTCATGGTATGGAGGTGCATTAGTGGCTGTGGACTTGGCAACACATTGGCACATCTGGAAACGCACCATCAGTGTTGAAAGGTATATAAAGGTTTAGAGCAACATATGCTCTCATCCCTTTCAGGGAAGACCTTTCATACTTCAGCAAGAATATGTAAAACTACATACTGCATATCGTAAAATGAAAATGATGACAACAAAGACCCCGGACTGTTGAGCAGCTAGAGTCTTATATCAGACACAAACTTAACTGCAAAAGTCCAGCAGCTGTTCTCCTCAGTTCCCAAACTTTTATATACTGTTGGTTAACGTAGAGGGGATGCTGTACAGTGGTAAACATGGCCCTGTCCCAACGTTTTTGAGATTCGTTGATGCCATCACATTTACATCATAAAATGGTCCATATTCTCAGCTCACATTATGCTCTCTATGCTCTGCTTTCAATGAAATGTGAGTTTATGAGACTTGAAAATCATTGCACGCTATGTTTAATGACACTTTTCACAGTGTTCCAGCTTTTTGGGTACGTTATTTGGGTTGTACATTTGGTATTCAAGAATATACTTTAATACGATGAAAACGGCCTTAGTGATCACTCAAAATGTCTAAAAGTGTCCCAGTTTGTCACGTGTGAAGACTTTGTCGTGTTGTCTTACAATATTAAGTGGAATAACTTTTTGACAGTTAGCTCGAATAAAATAAAGACTAGGAAGGAGAAAATGTGTACATAAGTAAATATAAATAAAGCAAAATACTGTAATAAGTATTCTTATTACTTCAGAGTTGTGTGTCATTGCACTGAAATGAGGCCCATTGTGTAGATTTGCCTGTATTTTATTGACGAAGAAGCAAAGAGGTAAATATGTATTATGTCATGTATTATTGTAGGGTCTACCTTACAATGTAAAGCGCCTTGAGGTGACTGTTGTTGTGATTTGGCGCTATATAAATAAAATTGAATTGAATTGAATTAAATACATCTCTCTATCCAAATATGTGTATTCAGTTACTGTTCAAATCTGACTCTCTGTACAGTAAGTGCCTCATGTGTTCTGTTTTACATCCATAAACATTACTGAGGTGTTGAGTCATCGATAACAGGAAAAAAAGTGAAAAACAAAATAATGAACTAAGCTTAACAGAATCTCTGGTTTATGTTACGAAAAGCTGCAAAACAACCTTTTGTTTTCATTCCTAGACAACTGTGAATAAATCTCATTTATCTCGAGGTGCATCTTTCCAGTGTTTCTGAAACACATTTTCATTTTCATCCCTCTCCAAATCCTCCCCAAAACACTTAAAATCATGCCACAGAGAAAGAAGGCAAAAAAAAAAATTGCAGAGATGTATCAGTGCCTGTTGATTCAGGCACACAGATGCCTGATCCTGCTCGCTCTTGTTGTTTTGTTCTGCCTGTTTCCGAATGACAATTGTCCTGGAATAACTAACCCTAGCGTGGACAGATAAATGCATTCCATCTTCCCACACCAGGGTTCTCTGAGGCGATCGCAGCATGACTTTTCTATGATGAAACAGCAGCAAGCGGTGGAGGGCTGAGGGAGTGGGCGAGCAGGACGCAAACTGCTTTTCTCCACAAACAGCAGGATGAGATGCGGAGCTGGCAGCGATATGGCATCCATACCACGAGCTCAGCCAGCACAGCACGCGTCCTCACACTTGCTTTGCAAAGTCATAGGCTATCCACATCTTCTGACCACATTTGACTAATAGCATATGCGAGAAATAAACACACTGAGTCAACCGAGCTGTGTACCAGCGAGCGGATTTGCATGTTAACCACGAGAAACGTCTCGCGCCTTCATTTGTTTCGTGCGGCTTATAAAGCGACTGTTACTATCAAAGAGTAATCAAAGATGTCCTGAACAGCAGCAAACAATGGCAGAACAGTGTTGATGAAGCCAGGTGATGATGTTTGGAGGCAGACATCATTAGCCCCCATCATCACACTTCATCAGAGTAGAGGGAGTGCGCCCGCTCTGTTAGTGTAATGAGCTGGAAGTATGAACAAAAGCAGATGGCTTTATGAGTCAGACAATAAGGCACTCATAATTGAATCTATATCATTCATTTCAATTTAAGCAGTCAAGCCATTTTTCCTCTTTTCTGAATCTCAATAGAAATCCTTAATCAATGCATTGAGGAGCTGCCATCATAATGAATCAGGCGCACTTCAATGAGACTTTTCAATTCTGCTGGGAATAATTCATGAAGGCTGAAAGAGCCTTAAAGTACAGCGCAGGCTGTGCTGTATGATAAAGGTAGGAACAAGTATTCCCCACCTTACTGTATAAGCGTGTTCATTTTTACCATACATCATCCATAAAGGGACTAGCATTACCTCATTACTCACAGAAATTTATGCCATATGACTTTTCATACTATAACTTTACATATTTTTTTAATTCCTATAGGGCAGTGATGAAATCTGCTAAGTTGGTTACCCTTTCTTCGAGCTTTTACATTCATAAGACTAGTTGCAGGCTAACATTCTCGAAGAACACCAAGTTATGGCTGACAACAAGCATAGGGTGTGATTCGCAAACCCCTCGCACATGACACCAGCTGTCAATCACCCAGACTTTACCATCACCTCCAAAGTATTTGTGCACAAAGCACCGAGTGAAACTTAGCGGCTGCTGGAGCTGCTCTAATCTGTTTTCCCTCTTGAAGAGCTCACAGCAGGACGCTTTGCCCGTGGAGCAATTAAAGCCTCTTTCTTAATCCAGCTGCCCTTGACTGCAAACAACTGGAAGTCCTCTTCCCTTTCCTTCCTTCCTTCCTTCCTTCCTTCCTCCTCCTCCTCCTACACAACCTCCTCCTTCTATTTCTCCTCCGCCTCGCAAGACGGCAAGTGCAACAGTACTCACCCCCAGTTTCTTACTCCGTATCCTTACGTATCCCTGCTTGACTATGTCGTTGAAGTTAGAAGCCATGGTGAGAGGGAAGCTGGCGGCTTCCTGTCCGAAAGAAGGAAAAAGAAAATAAAAATAAAGTAACCTCTCTCTCTCTTTTTTTTTTTTTTTAATTATTTATTTATTTATTTGAGTAGCGGAATCTTTTACTTGAGGCTCGGTCCGTGTGACATCCAGCAGGAGGAGAGCGAGAGGTGGGCAACCTGCTCCGGTGTCAGCCAGTATGACGCTTGGGTTGGCCGGCTTCAGCGGCGCGATCCATCCGGGAGAGGAGGGAGATACCATTCGTCAGCTGATTCACTCCAGCCGGAGAGGAGAGCAGAGGGGCGCTTCCTGGACCACACCACCACGCACCGGCGAGGGGGGCGTGGAGGATATGTGCTGAGGAAGGTGGTGGTGGTGGGGGTCATTTTTATTTGGTTTCTTATTAAAAGCCCACTTTGATCAAAAACTAAATCCCCTTCCTTTCCCGTTCCCTTTTGCAATTGTTGTAATTCGAAAAGTCACTTAGGGGGAGTCATACCTACAGTGATTAATATCCCCGAGGAATCAGTGGAAACTGTAATGGTTGTCTACTGGATTAGTTGGCATTAGTCCAAAATGCTGGACTCTATTTCCTCTGTTAGTCTATTTTATCAGGACTAAGCTCTCAGTCTCAGAATGTTGTGCTCATTTTATTGTAGTCTTATAAACTAATGGCTTTCCTTTGATAGGCTGCACTGTCTTTACTCCATCCATCCGCTTCCACTTATGCTTCGCAGGGGCGCTGGAGCCTATCCCAGCTGTCTTGGGGCAAGTACACCCTGGACAGGTCACCCTTTATGGTTTACTCATGGAAACACATGGAAATTCACATTTTCAACCCTAGAGCATTTTACAGCATTCTTTATTTATGATCTTTTTTTTTTTTTTTAATTCACACTGGAAATGTCCAAAAGTGCAACCCTGACCAGTCACAGGCAACTGCTTCACAGTAACATGGTGTAACGTGGTATTTTCTTCAAAGATTTAAATTCATTTCAGTTAACCCACTGAAGTGAGCATGTGTATACACCTTAATACAGGCTGTTCTGTTTTATGGCACAGTACGTGATGGGTTGACTTCCATAAAAGAGCCAAACAAACAGCTGCAAAAGAAAAAGAAAGGTCTTTTTTTTTTTGTTGTTCATATCCAGCCAGGTTTGAAGGAAAACAATAAGTGTAGATCAACTGAAAACAAAATACATGGAAATGGGAATTTAAATATATGACATGAAGTAAAAAACAAACAAACAACATGATAACTACCAATTGGACCCCTTTTTCCTAAATAAATTACACATACTTAGTTACTAAATTAATTTACAGTAATAACACTAAGTAAAAATAAACATCATTATGTGCAATGTAAGTATATATATTTTAAAAACGATAAGATCATCAAAAAAAATCCCTCTGTATTATTTCTATTCTGAAAATATTGAAAAATTGGTTAAATTTCTCAGCTGATCACTGTGCAGTGTTATAGAAAGTATAGGCAACATCCAAATATACTATTTACTACTGTTCTATATTGTAATAGTGTTTTTTTTGTTAGTAAATTACACAAGTATAGCGCATTAAATGTATCTGGTGGATGTCTAAAAATGGACTTACTATCACTGTTATGGTATGTAAACAGGGCACATGATCAAATATGGTGCCACCATTTTTATGTTACAAATTTGACTAATTTATAGAAATTCAACATAAACAACACCCATCTCAACATTTTCAATAATTATTTGACTTTATAATGAATGGGTTTCATTACATTACTGCAGTTAGTTTTGATGCTATGACCACAAGTGTGGGAGTAGGTAGGGATGAAAATCCCAGTTTCCCAAATTCTTGAAAAACTGAAGTTCAAAATGCTCCAGGCCACTGCTGATTGGTCAGATCCAGTAATGTCCCTATCCCATAAAATGATCTTTGCTGATCATTTTGATATCTATTGAAGTTACTAACTATGGTTCCTTGCCCATATTTCCTTGGGTTAAATAAATAGCTCAGTACGGTGGCCCTGAGAGGCCAAATGGACTGCAACTTCAGAAAATACCTGCAAAAAGAAAAACGCTGCAAAAGCACACAAAACACCTGCAAAAAGAAAAATGCTGCAAAAGCACACAAAACACAATGGAAATAGGAAAATCACAACGGAAATGTTTCTGGGGAGAGAATAACCCGACGGACCAGTTGCACGAACCGAAACATGCTAACCATTGCGCTGGGACTGGGACACACTTCAAAGAAGTGGAGGAGAGGTAAATGTGTTGTAATCTCATGATTTTTATAATACTACAGATATCTGGACTATGCATACAAAGATAATCCACTTCCTCCACTTCTTTGAAGTGTCTCCCAGTCCCAGCGCAATTGTTAGCATGTTTTGGTTCATGCAACTGGTCCGTCGGGTTATTCTCTCCCCAGAAACATTTCCGCTGTGTTTTGTGTGCTTTTGCAGCATTTTTCTTTTAGCAGGTGTTTTCTGAAGTTGCAGTCCTTTATCCCGATGTCATCTTCCTGATGAAAAGTGGTTGTGCCACTAGGCCAAACACTGAACCATAGAATATAGAATAGGGGTATTTTGCTAATCAAATTACTGCAAATAAGGAGTTAAATGTATTTGTCATTTCTTTAAAACAATGATAGTTAATATGCTTGGTACATTGTTGTGTACTATCACTGCTGAAGACAGTCGTCAACACGTCGTCTCCAAGTATACAGACTAACATAGCCAGAGCCTGTTTAAAAAGCACAAACTGTGAAAAAAAAATTAATTTAAAGTCTTAGTTATTTGTGACACGATGAACTGAACACATTGGATTCTTCCAATCTGCGATCCTGTGATATTGGCATCAACTTGGGAATGCTCTTACACGTGTGAATCAGCTCAGAGGGACCTGTTAGCTCGTATGACAGACCTGAGATAAGGTGCTGATATTTGTTGCCTTATTCTTTTTATAAAGAAACTTTTTATAAAGATAAAGTAGAAAACAAATCTTGAACTTTCAGTTAATAGAAATTCGAACAAGGATGTCAAGGTAACGTTGATGGTAACGCCGGCGACCTCGAACTTACATTTTTAAACTGTTTTTCAACCACGACTAGATCTTGAGGAAAGGCCGTCAGCCCACAGTTATTCAGTGTTTTCTGGGTTGTAACTTCAGATTTTTCCTTCCACTACAAGTATTTGTAGATAAATAAAAGTACTTTAGGGCTGCGTCAGGAAGGGCATCCAGGGTAAAACTCTGGATGACGCTTTGTGAGGGAAGAGGGCAGCAAAAAAGTAGCATCTTCTTCTATTTCTTCTATCGGTTAATAGAAAAAACAACTAGCAGAGTAACCAGTCCAAGTGATTATTTGCCGCTAAACCCATATAATAGACATCAGGCTTTGACTTGACAACAATTAGCCAAAACTGATTTACCTGCAATGTCTTGATGTTCCGTTGTTCTGTACAGACTTGGACTGTTTTAGTCATTATAGGCATTTATATCACTAAATTTGTGTATAAGCTGGTGCTCAAGGTCAAGATTAAGATGCTCTCCTTGATCACTGTTAACATGCAGTGAATTCAATAACACTACTTGTTTACTGAATTTCGCTGTAACTTTTGAAACCTGAAGTAACCACTCAAATTCGGTCCTCCGCTCTCTACTCCTTAACAATGTTCAAAGACAATATGCAAATACACAACAGAGCTTGGTGTTGAGACTAATTTGCAACGCACTTTGTACCTTGCCTTTTGGTTATTACCTGTCTCAGTATGAACAGCATTTCCATATTTTTCACCAGACAGTCCGCTAATAAGGAGATACAATTTGAGATTGCTAGTGTGAGCGAGTGCGAGCTCTGTGTTTTGTCATTATTAGGCGGCCCCGAATTGATGTTGTTTGATTTGCTGAATAATTCAACCAGATAGGTGAGTGCCCTATTAAAGGATCAAATGAATAGTAGGGAAACCAGACAGTAGAAAGCATAGCACCGCAGGCTGGAGCTTGTAAGTAGCAGATACAATGTTGCAGATTGGCAATCAAAAAGCATCGAAAATAAAAGCACAGAAGCAAATTTTGATCCCTGGCAGAGCTTTAATCCTGATGTAGTGAGAGGCGTAGCTCAGATTGTGCAGCCCTGGCTTGTGAAATCCTTGGTATGAGACAGCAGATGCTTCAGGTGCAGTGATACGAGTGGCTGTCATTGCTTGTGTTGTTTAAAATGTGTGTGTGTGTGGGGGGGGGGATTATGTAATAGAGTTATATAAAGTATACAAAACTCTAAATAAAGATCAAAGGCTTTTAATTCCTGGAGAGGTTTTTCCAGATTCTTTTGTCTAACACTTTGCATTCTGACGAGAAAGCCACAGATTTCATTGTAAAAACGAGGACAGAAACACTCCAGAGCAGCTTGTGTTTTTCCCGTTTTATCCCGGTACAATTATCCTATTGCGAGTACAGATTTATTTATTTATTGTGTTTCACCAAAAATGAAATATCCCCTGCTGGTTGGAGGCCCTTTTTCAGTGCGGCATTGACGGCTGCCAACTTTGAGAAGTGTCATCCCGTCAAGTTTCAGCTTTTAAAACCAGACGTAAAAACTCAGTTTCTGATTTTTTTTCCCCTTGGTTTTTTTTGTGTTGCTTTCTTCACATTCACGGGGGCACGCAGAACAGCAAGCTGCCACCCCTCCAACAAACAGCTTGACTTTGATAGTCTTCATATCTCTGTGGATGTGTCCTCAAATTTCAGACTTGTCAAAGTTGTTTTGTCTTCATAATCCTCTTTGTAAAACATGGCGCTGTTCCATTCCCACTGCCTTGTCATCCTCTCTCTAAGAAAACAATACTGACAGCAACGATTTCTTATTCATTGCACTAAATATTGTGTTCTGGTGACTGTCATTACCAAGGACTGTCCTAGTTTTGGGGGAAATAATTGCCTGCCTTGACACAAGACCAGCAATCATTCGGTCTCATGTTGGTCTCAGGTAGAGGGGCTGCCTCCTCAGCGTGTAGGCTGCCACGCAAATCAACATATGGCCCCGTCATACGTGAACGGCTGCCAACAGGGTCAGATGTGGCGAGACTCGCTCAGGAGCAGAGAGACCTTCACCAAGGTCGGTAACCAAAATCTGCTGAGCTGTGGAAAACAACTCCTTTGCAATATGGCAACTTATCAAATATTGACCTCATGATCATCACCATTTTTCATACACGTTTCGCATCACCTGTCTAATTCCCTTCACGTCTATGATGATTAATACGGGGGAACACTGAGCACCAAGCATTCCTAAAAAACCTCCCCTGAGCCGTTTATTCGGTCACTGCGGAGGTAAACGCAAATGTTTTTTATGGTGTGGTGAAATATTGAAACTGCCTTAAATGCTTACTTTGTCTCAGTGCTACTTGGCAAGCATTCACAAGCACAAACAGCTTAATAATTAACACGTTTCGAAAAAGATAAGTGATGGTGAAAAAGAGGGGGAAGAGCCAAGGAGAGAAATGCGTCTCTGTGCTTCGTTGTTTGCCAGGTAAGCATTTTTACACGTAGGCGGAGGCGAGAAAATAGAGATCACACAGGCAGAGTTATGGTAATGATCTGCTCCGGGTTCCTGTACTCAAGCTTTTTAAAGCAACTCGTATCAGCCTGATATGTTAATAGGCACAATGGGATTTGGGTTTGATTAAATGTCAATGCCTGAAGGAGAAAAGCAAGAGTGGAAAGAGGTGGGGGGGGGGGGAGAAAAAAATGCCAATTTCTCAGAATAAGAGATGTGGCTTGTTCTGAGCTCAGCGGGTCCTTGCCCATGCAAGGAGGACATTGGTTAGTCTCACAGTATTGGACAGCAAAGGTTGTGTTAGTCCCAGCGGATCAGGCCATGACATGTTTGTGATTTACTCCATAACAGCTAGAGTTAGAAGTGGTTAGAGGGCTTTTCTGTCCTTCCATAGAAGGTGAATCATGAGAGTGGGCAAGTCAAGAGGGTCCTTTACTTGAGTCACAGATAAGGAACAGAGTGTATAAGCTTCTTACAAGTTCTCCTCACAAATTAAGCGAAAATAGCAGAGCCGAGGCTACGATTTAATTTGCAGCACGATGTCTGCTTCTGCATATTCGTTTCGTTAGGTGATTTAGCAGATACACCTTTTGCTTTAATGTCCTAACCGCCGAAAATGAAATAAAGAGCACATTTGCATCAGGGGCGATTTATAATTGTAAATGAGTGCATTAGTCAGACAATGAACTTTGGGGTGTAAACTGTGCAATTACACCAGTGGTCAGTATGTTAATGGAAGAGCACGGACGAAAACACAAAAAAAAAAATGGTAAAAAAAAAAAAAAAAAAAAAGTTTGTGACGAAGAAAAGATGCAGACAGGGCGAGGAAAAAGTGGGGAGAGGAGAGGCAAGGACACGGGGACAATAATTGAAAGGGAACAGATGACTCTCAAGGAAAGAAAGGCTATACCTCATGTCGGTTTGACCCACTCTTTGTGTCTTAAATTGGGGTCCATCATGTGTCACAGTGAGCCTGAACCCTGAGCTGGATCTCTGGAGAATAGCTGTGCTGCTATGGCACTTCTCAGAGAAAATAACCAGGGGAGGCTGAATCCATACTTTGTCACACTCAGCCCCCTTATAGAAGATTGAGGAGTAAAATAGGTGACTCAACTCAACTCACACCCACTCACCCCCCAAGAGTGATGACATGCCTGTTTGGTCTTCTTTTCTGATACTGCACAGCTCATTTGGACACCGGAAGCTGAATTTATCAACTCACTAAGTGAAGGAGGGGCTGGTCTTGGATCATTCACCAGGTCCTTTATGTGGCCACCTCATTCATTTTAATGATCTTTTATATTAGGAGACTCTTGATGAATTAAAGCCGGTGTGCCTGGAATTAGATATTGGCTTTTCTGGAGTTGTTATTCTGATTAGTTTTTAATTAGTTGTCTTAAAACATCACCTTTTTTTATGCATCACATTAATTTAAACGTTATAATGGCAACAACAATTTGTGCATTTGCAGCACTTCATCTTGTGTGCCCTTTGCCGTAAGGTCAAAGGTCAGAGTAAACCGGCACACACTAGCTCGCTAAAGGTTTTTAACTAAACAGGTGCCTGCGCAGGACAGATGAGAGCGTGACACCGGGTGTTTAGATTGCTCTCCCTTCTAGCCAAGTCACCCTGCACTGGTCCTCAGGCTCTTTAAATATTGTGTAATTATACATTAATTAGCCCACGTGATGCTGAGTCTATTTAACTGATCACAGCCTCCTATACTTAAAAAAAAAAAAAAGAGTAATGAGCAGGGACAGACAAGCGTGACTAATGTGTATGCCCTGTAGAGGGCAATATTGTCTGCAGCGCTAGGAGTACTTTGAAGGGGCCTTTTAAATGTCTTCATATTTCTTCTGTATGGTAATGAGAGCTCTCTTCTTGTGCTATAAATTCCTAAAGTGATGAATAATCAACACAAGCTGTGTTACAGATCGCTGCATGAAGTCAAAAATTTGTCTGTGATAGATCAAGTCATATTTTAAATCCCCCCCCAAAACCTCACCAGTTTGTTACCTCAAATAAAGAAGATTCAGGCTGCTTTGTCATTGCTTGTCATTTGTCATTGTGCACCTCATTTAATATGACGGTGGATCAGTGTTCAAGAGCAGATTCAAGTATGTGTTTCCAAATGCTGTTTGCTCTCTTCCAAGGCTCAGTTTAGAAACAGTTGTTGGGAGGATGATCAGCAGCAGAGCATGAAATTTGGCTAAAACGTCGCCTCGAGCTCTGCAGGTTATTGACTTCCGTGTTTAATCTGACAGATTTAATATAAAACAGGTGATCCTTGTGCCTTTCTCAATGGCTGTGGCTTGTGTGATCCTTCTTCGGGACTGGCAGAAGCACACGACTCCAGTGCTCACCGTCCAGGTCAGAACAAAGCTACTCTTTTACCTCCACGGCCCGCATTACAACGGCTCGTGTGTGAGGATGGAAAAAGAGTGGAAATCAAACCTCCTCCATAAATACATGAAAGGTCAGCGATGACGTCAGAGTCCAGGGACTGCCCAGTCCGTGATTTTGCGGCCCGTCGTCGGTGCCTGATTCGTTGCGGCTCTTTATATTTTGCACTCAGTGCACCTTGACCATGATCCCAATATAAACACGGTACTACACTTCTGAAATAGAAATGTGTGTTTGCCCGCTGCTCATAAGTCTTTATACTCTTCCATTTGTCGCAGGCGGCTACAAAAGGAATAATTTTTGCTGACTTGCACAAAAAAAATTTTTTTGAAAATAAACTTTCTTTATCCTGTTTGATGTAGTTTACTATGAGCTGCATTGTTTCATGAGTTCTCTCAGTATTCACTTTCCATGCTCTGCTCTTCTTCCACTACCCCTGAGCCCTCTAGGCCTTGGCCCAAGACTCCTCCACTTCCTTTTTCTAGTATTATGACTGACTGCAAAGAAGTGTGTGCGCCCATCTGCTGTGCTTGGCCTTATTTTTTGGCCATGACCCTTACCTTTGCAGCATTTTTCAGTCTGTTTCGTGCTTTATTGGAAGGTGCGTTAGACTTTGTTCCAGCTCTGTCTCAACTTTTGTACCTTTGCTTCACTTTGCAGACTTGTGTTTGCTTTACATGCAGCTTGTGCCTCAGAGAGGCAGGGTTCTTTGAAATTCACTCCAATTTCCTGTTGTTATCCATGGCTTTATGCTTAAAGGTTGGCATATATCTCAGCTAAAGCACTGTTGTTGTTATAATTCATTCATTCTCAATTGAGCTGCATTTGGATGATAAACAGGAAACCTCTGCCCATTTAGCTGTGTTGATTTTTAGGAATATTACATTCAAAAGTAGGGTTGCTGTTTAACATTGATCCTTTGGAGAGAGAGACGCTGGACTCAGTTGCTCAATTAAATAATAAAACCTACACTTTACAAGTAAATATGTATTAATTAGTCGTTTAAAGAAGCTATTTTGATGCAGACTTGTCCTTATTCATGCTGAGGCGCACATCTACCAGCCCTGCAGTCTGGGAGGCAGCCAGCCCCTCCCGGTGAGGTACTGTAAGCCCAACTTTCCCGACTTTGGTCCTCAGTGCTTGTTTTAAAAAGACGTCTACATGTGGCCCACATCTGCATTGACAGCATAAAACTGTTTCACTTTATTTATACAGGAACAAATGTCACTGCTGGTGTTGTATGTGTGCAAATTGTTGACTATAAACCATCTGTGGACAGGTTTGTTTTTTGTTTTTTTCCTCTTAGCGTTGAAGCGTTTAAAATGTAGCTGCAGTTTTGCCATGGAAGAAGTACGATTCATTTATGTTAATCAGTGTTTACACACACGGAGTACAAGTGAGAGGAAAACCAAAACAGAGCGTAGGGGCAGCTACCATGTTAATATGTAAATGAACACAATATTGTGTTTAGCATAATCTGCAAAGAGAAAAAAAAAAAAACTTTGCCAGATGTTCTTAACTAGCTTTACTGGCCTGAGTATACAAGGGCAAAATAATCTTTCTGCAGCACAAGAGCTCACATTTCTTAATTTTCTGTGAAACAAAGGAACCTTTTCTTGCGGAAAGCCTCTTTTATTTGTGTTGGGTTGGAAGACAGAGGGTGTATTTGATCTGTTAAAGCGCCCCGCAATTAACCTGGTACAACGTACTGGCCGAGGCTCAGCTGTTGACATTGTGTAGCTGCTGCAGGTACAGCGCTCTCGAATGGCACTGTTTGGTTCTAGGATCCAATAAGCACCACTTAGGCTCATGTAACAGATACACATAGCCATTCACACGAAGTTAACCGTTAGTGTGACACTGTTAAATCACACTGCCTGCAGCTCAGCATGCTCTCGCTTCTGCAAGGCGTGGATAGAAATAATGACCGCAAGCGTGCAGGCAACCCGTTCTGTGTGTTTTTTTTTTTAAGGTGAATAAGAACATAAGCGCGGGCAACAAGCCAAACAGAAGCATTTAGCACATGTCGAACCATCCACTTTTGGCCTCTTGATCGACACATTCAAAGTATCATTTTTGATATTTGTTATTGCAGCACAACTCTCCAGCTTTAAGGACCGCGGCAGGATTTCAAGAACATGCTGTATGATTTCAAACTTCACTCAAGTAGTCGGGTTTGTTGGTCACAGGAGAGGCGGCTGCTAATGAATGGTTGTTAGAAATCAAATGTCTAAGATTTGTCAGAGGTTTGTTTTAAAAGCATCTAGGCCCAAAATAAGTCAATAATTATATGACTCACCTTGCCACTCAGGAAAAGCGTATTTTTTTTCTCTACCAAAGTACCCACTCCATCTTTGCAAAAAAAACGAATTCACAGTGTGGCTATGTACATGTAATATTTTTGGATCATAAGAGTAAAAAAAAAAAAACCCACTCCCTGTCAAATGCTATGTTTTGTTTGTCTGCCAAAGTAAAGGCTTGACAAGAAGGAATCCAGTCATTACCACTGGCAACCATAACTTTTCACCTCGGTGCTGACGGCTTCCCTGACTGCATCACTGCTATCTGATTCCCATCCAACTATATTGGGCCAGACACTGTACATAAACAAACAGGTGAGTAAGTAACAAAAATACAATTAAACCCAAATGTACAGCACATGCACACACACACACACACACACACACACACACACACACACACACACACACACACACACACACGCACACACACACACACACACACACAGCTGAGAGACACAGAGACACAGACACACACACAGATACACACGCACAGACACAGAGACACACACACAGACACATACACACACACAGAGACACACACACACACAGAGACAC
>VURO01003134.1:7183-24984 GCA_015108175.1 Pelvicachromis taeniatus | reverse complement strand
CCACACACACACACACACACACACACACACACACACACGCACACGCACACGCACACACACACACACGCACACGCACACGCACACGCACACACACACACACACACACACACATCACTGCCTGCCTGTCTATCCTCTCTCTTCCCCTCTTCTCGGGTATATGCGGTCTCTTTGACACAGTCTGCCAGTCTGCTGCCATGCAGCGCCACATTTAGCTCCGCAAGAAGTGCCAGACTGCAGCAGAGCGGAGCGGAGTGAGGAGGTTATTAATGGGCTTCCTTATTTTAAACGACAGTCTGAAAACACTGGTGGCACCATGCAGACCCTGCTAGCTGCAAGCTTGTCTTTCATCCCATCTGTCTTCACGGCACTCAGTCTCCTTGGTCCTAATGGGCCCATAGCTGTCGCTCTGTCAGTTTGCACCTAATGCATCCTCGGCTGTCTGGTGGGTCCAGTGGGCAGTCTCGCTGGGTTGCATGTGAAAGCACACAATAGTCCATCACTCTCAACTAATGTGTTGCACCTCTTCTTTAATTATTTGGACACACACAGGTTTTTTTTTTGGTTTTTTTAAATAAATAGGCTGACTGTCCAACAAAGCCTTTCATGAAAGTTATGAAATCTTCATAAAACGTATCCACAGTTGCGATTGCAACATCATCACATCATCAAGATGTTCAGACCATTCTCTCAAACCTTCAGGTTATCTCTCCCCCCCCCCTTTCACTATCCTGCTCACCTTCTTATATTTCCTTTTTCCAAGCCTCTGAATTCCACCTATCACTCCATCCCTCTGTGAATTTTGACACCTGTCTGATGCATGGCTCTCTTCTCTGCATCAGTCTCTCTACGGCCCCTTTAGCCGTGGAGCTCGGCCAATCAGGCAAGCGATCGAGATTAATCAAAACATGATGTGTTTATTTCTTAACACTGCAGCAAGCAATGATATAAATATGAATGGATCAATGGTTTGTCAGAGTAAAGATAAATAATACCATTATGCAAAACTCAATACACAGTAGCTTATGTACTATCCATGTGTACACATCTATACACGGTATATACACCGGCTGCTTAGACTTAAATGTCAGCATATGTAGTATATGTTTAAATGCTATTTAACTGTTCTCTAATTTTGGAGCAATTATATGATCTAAATAAAGTAACAAACATTAGTCAGCCTATTCTAAATGCACACATAAAGATATATCTCTATGTCATTGGTTCCTGTTTTCACTGTTCACCAGTTGTTGTGAGGGTCTGCCTGTATTTTTCTATTTGTACACTCATCAGGTATATACACCCGTTCAACTGTTGAATGAGCTCAATTTATTTATGCATGTAGACAAGTTTAGGACGACCCACTGAAGTTCAAATCAAGCATCAGAACGAGAAAGAAAAAGGATTTCAGTGACTTTGAATGTGTCATCAGACGTTGGTCTGAGTATTTCAGAAACTGCTCATCTGCTGGGATTACTCCACACAAGCATCTGTAGGGTTTACAGAGAATGGTCCGAAAGACACAAAAAATATCCAGTGAGTGGCAGCTCTTTAGGTGAAAATGCCTTGTTGGTGTCAGAGGTCAGAGGCGAATGGGCAGACTGCTGAAGGAAGGAAACAGTAACTCAAATAATCAGTTGCTACAACCAAGCTATGCAGAAGACCACAAGTTGAACACAAGATGTGGTACAGCAGCAGAAGACCACACCGGGGGGGCCACTCCTGTCAGCTAAGAACAAGAAACCGAGGCTACAGTTCAAACAGGCTCGAAATTGGACAATAGAAGACTGTAAAAATGTTCTTAATTCTGCTGTGACGTTTGGATGGTAGGCTCAGAATCTGGTGTAAACAACATGAAAACATCCAACAGTTCTGACTCAATATGGACAAAAATATCGGAGGATTATTTCCAACACCTTGTTGCGCTTTTCCCAAAAAAGAGCGGAGGCAGTTTTGAAGGCAAATGAGGTCCTGCTCAGTGCAATCGAGGTGCAGCTAATGAAATAGCAAGTGAGAGTATATAAATGTATAACGCAAACAGCTTTTTACTACCAAATTAACTTTAACAGACTTAAAATGGAAGAAGAACATGTCTAATAGAAATTTGTGGTCATTCTATTGTTTTATTGCAAAAATGAACTTTTCCTGACAATCCAATGGTAGAAAAATAGATATGCAAGGAAAACAGAGATGAGAATAGAGTTACTTGCCCATTGTAGCGACTGCAGCTTAAAAGAAAGCATACTGTATGGAAGTATACTGCACAACATACTGTATGAGATTTTTAAGACGTATTTTTGTTTCTCTGTATCGGTTTCAAAAACAATTACTAATTGGGCATCATTTTTCTTTGGTGCGACAACATCCACTAAAATGAAATGAACGATGAAAACAGATACGTGGAAGTTGCGTTTAGAGAATGGTGAACCCCGGAGAGATGAGCATACTTCCTGACCTGCAGGTAGTTTTAACTAAACCACATTTTCTGGAAAATTACAAAGAAATGCACCAAACAGGTAATCACAACAACAACAACAACAACACTTAAAACATATAGCAGCATCCTTTACAAGTCATAATGATATAGTGTCTAACCATACAAAAATAAATGAATGACAAATTTCCCCAATCCAAAAGTACAAAGAGTAGCAAAAGCACCAATAAATCTGCCAGACTTAATAAAAAACTGATATTATCTCCGAAGTGCCATTATAAGGTCATATAATACATTTCTATAATTAATATTCATTCATAGATATTTGTTACAAAAGGCAATACAAATGTATTACTATATTAACAAATATGTACAACAAAGTAATCAGTAATATTTACAGTTTTTAACATTTCCAGCTAAAGCTAACAAAAACTCATTGGTTCTCATTGCGTGCATGTCAAGTTTATTTTTTGTTGCTGGGCTTACGCTGCCATAGTGACAACCTCTAACCCGTGAAGTGTAGCAAAGCCAGAAACATTTCAGTCATTGAGTTTGACAACACGGCTTGATTACCACCTATTCAACGGCACAAGTGTGCTTTTCTGTTTGGCGAAGCTGCCCTCTGGGGCTCTCAAATCACAGCGAACACCCGGAACGCCATCCCTCCGGGAGGGTTTTGAAGGCTGCAGGGAAGGAGAACAACAAGAAGGGAGAGTGAGTCTGGGTGCTGCATGTGTCAGATACAGAACATGTCCCAGCCTACATGACAGACACACACAAACAGATCGACTGGTTTTGTGGAGAAATGTCCATGGTAGCGTGTTGTCTGACGCTTTGATGACAGACAGGACACAAACAGATGGAGGCTGAAGTTTAGTGAAAAAAAAAAAAAAAGAGGTAAACCACCCATTAATACACAAACACGAGGAACCTCATGTGGTCACCCAGCAGAGACAGACGTGTTGTAAAGGTAAGGGAGACAGCTAAATGATGGGCAGACGTCAGGCATCTTAGCAGAGTGACAAAGATAAATGAAGTGGTGACAGGCGCGGTAAGAGCAATGAGATGAAAAGAAAAAGGAAAGGGCTTTGAATAAATGAGGCTGTGCATGCAAGTCTCCCCTCTCCATAGGTCATAGGAAGAGTAGTCATTCTGCAGACCACAGTAGGTGCAATTTAATTTCTCTTAAAAACTGGAACAGACTACACTGTATCTGGGTCACTTTGAAGAGTGGCTGGTATGAACCTGTGGCCTTAATATTGTTGCAAGGTGGTGCAGCATAAATTCAACACATGCTTTCACCTTATTAGCTTAGCAATACCTTGGCTTGCAGGAGAATTTAATAACAAGCAATCTCTAATTTTATATCAGAGACACTTTGAGTCTCCTGACTCAAAGGTCACATCTGCTGATTCTTCTACATTCAGAAGACAGCGTTACACAGCACAGATTTGAGTACTTTATAGGCCGCTTTAAGCTTCTTAACATTCCAACAGCCACCGTAAAAACCAGTGATATCTCTTGTTTCCTACTCTGTGTTAGCACATGGCACCAAACAAGGTAATCTACCCTCAACTCTCTTCGTCGGATTAGACAAATGAAAAATGTTGGGGCAGTATAAACAGATGTACACCCCTATGTCGACGATGAAGTGCTCTATTTGCAAACTAGCTGAGGTGTTTCATCTTTTGCATAGTGCTGTCCTTGGCTGTGGCATTGTTAAAGCTGGAGTGAGAAGCTGTTACATATACATGAACAGCTGTTGCATCCAAGCACACGCCAAGTGGGTTCACACAGTGCTGATTAAACCTATCGGAGCCATTTAAATGGATGTGTATTTTTCAGTATGCCAGAGTTTTGAATCTGGCATCAGTGGTGACATTCCCATGCTGGCACTCTGGTAGAGATGAATTTTATATTATCCAAAAATAACCGATTTGCCAAAACTGAAGAAGGGAGTAACCACAGGGCATGATGGAGAAGAATACATCAGCTAGGCGTGTGGCAGAAACGCCCAAGGAAAGGAAAAGTGTCTGGTGCTCTAGACAGAAAAGGAACTCGTTCAGAGAAAGAATTACAGTCTAAAAAAGATGTTAATAATAAGTTATTAACTACTGTCAGCCGTGTTTATGTAATTATTCTTACTGCCAGAAGGGGGAGACAAATATTAGAGGTGGTAAAAAAAGAAAACAATAGAGACGCTAGATGTTGTTTATATGCTCAATTGGTCATTTTAGCTTGTTACTATTGGTGGTTGCTAATGCGGATGTAAGCAAGATATTATCGTCATGCAATTAAAACAGGATGCTAAAATGAAGTAATGTGGGTGTACTGTTAGCTGACTGCCAAGCAGTGTGCCGGCATTATAATATATCACACCTAATTTAACTCTGCTCTGTGATTGCTAGGCAACATGATGATGTCATAATATTTAATATAGATAAGGACCTTCAGAGGACTAAGATAAACCTGTGTGCAAAGTTTGGTTGCTCAACTCCTGCTGGTCCAAGAGAAGTTGAGAGACAAAGAAACAAACAGAAATTTCTTTTCTTTGTCTGTGACACATATATTTCATTTTTTTAGCTCTTGTAATGCTGGCTTCTTTTCAGTTGTATTATGGCTCTAATTTGCTATACCATATAGCAAATTAGAGCCATCGAATTCCACAGATTAATTTAGGTTACAAGTGACCTCACAAGTAGCCGGATAAGTTTCTGCCAATCAAATGAGGAGATGTTTTACACATAAATCCTTCTTTGCAGCTTTTTTCCCCTCAACTAATTTGCATTAATTCATCCACTTTCCTGTCAGGACCAAGCAAAAAATTGTCCAAAATCTCATTCAGTATCGACCCCCTTTGAGATAAACGGTAACAAGATCCTGTTTCCCCAGTTACGTGCGTAAGCTCTTTATTTCTGTCCTTTTTGTTGTTGTTGCTTTTAATTTATCAGTTTAACTATATTAAGCTTTAAATCCTTGTCTACTGGTCGTCCTTTTTGACCTAGTACCAGAAAGCAAACCACTTCTAGAACTACACGAAGATGCACTCGTCTTGTGTACACTAATTGCCAAGCAATTCATTATTTTGAACTACAAGAATGCAAATTACTCCGCCACGTGCACTGCATACAGGATGTAACTGCCTGCATCTTGAAACGATTAGGTCCACAAGGAGAGGAGAGTGGATACCTGAGAGGCATTGATTTCTTACTGCTCCACTCTGGGTGCAAGTGCATTAACCTCTTCACTTTCCTGTCATGTATTAAAGCTGAATGCTGACACAGGACCGGTAAACCCCCAAACAATATATCTATATTGGTATAATAAAACACAGATAGGATACCATTATCCATTATTTATTTTGTCCTTTTTTGTAAATGTATAAAACTATTTTTCCCCCTTATATGATTGTGAGGTTAGTCATCAGATACCTCTCTGAGGAAATGCCATTTTGGTAGGAGGCGATGTAGTGTTTCCGCTTGTCCACTGGCATCACGTCGATGTAACCACCCACATCGTTCCTGATGACTCCGGCGTGAATGGCCGCTCGACATATACTGGACTTCTACAGGAGCGTGCAAGAGAAAAGAAAACATGTCAGAAATGTTCATTCATTTCTGCCTCTAAAGTGCTGACAGCCCCAATGTAGTGTGAATTACTGTCTGACAAGTTCAGCTTCAAAAACAGGGACTTACATCGGAGTATATTCTGGTGCCGATCACTCTGGATATGCGAGGATTCTCTTCTACACAGTTTCTCGGGCAGTATAACCTAAGAAGAACGATGAACAGACATGATGCTGGGCAGCACAGATAACCAGAGAGAGTGTGCGATATAGGGAGGTGCATACCTTGGACAGTGTTTTACAGGCCTCTCATATGGACACAGTTGCCCAACTGTGGTTTCACATGCGATGGCTTTGACTGTAAGAACGAAACACAGCGAGTGTCAGCAATGACAACATGTCTACATGCACAGCGTGACGTCGCCAGACTCACCTGTCACTCTGGAGACTGTGAAGGAGTTAGCACTTTGATATTTTCTGTCAAGGGGAAAATGAATACAGCAACATTAGATGTTATTATTTCTATTCACTTTCATAATATTTAAGCAACATAACAATCAGTTGTCGTTGGTGTAAATTTATTGCTGTCTCACCCAAGTGACTGGATGCCATTCTTGTAGGATTTGATAAAAAAGTCCTTTCTTCCTTGCCTTGTTACATCCATCCATCCTCCATCATTATCTATGACGCCAGCATGTAGACCAGCTCTGCACACGCTGGATTGCTGCAATAAAAGAGATAAAAAGAGACATATCAACACCATTTATTCTGTACTAGGAAGAAATTTGTATAAATAAATACTAAGAAGTATCTTCAAAGTATAAAACATCTTTTATACCAATGCTTCATCTTGCACACCTCACGAAAAAACACTGTAGTGTCCAAATGTTTTTTAATCTTCCCTTAAAGTAGACTAGCTACACGTGCACTCACCATTTCATAGTACACTGTGCCAACTACTCTTCCTGTAGCATCTAGGCATCCAGCTGGGCACTCGTATCTGTGTATTAATGCAAAAACAACCACGTAAATATGTGAACTGTACGTTCTGCACTGCAACCTTTTAATGTTTCGTCTTCACTGTACCTATTGCATGTTGTTCCTTTGCACTGATCCCGAAGCTTAGTGTCACAGGTCACTAGCTGGGCTGGAACACATAAACACAGAGGTCTTTGAGTTCTCCTACAGGAAACAGCATGTGTGAACTAGCGGCTCTGATGCAGATGACTAGTTCCTAAAAGACTCGAGTGGAGACGCTTCAAGAATAAAAGACAAGAATTCAGGTTCAGGGTGGTCAGCAAAACTAGAGGATGTGTCTCATCTTACGCGCACAGGCCCCAGTGTGCTGCAGAGAGGAAGCCATTTAAAAACCACAGCGAGCTGCTCTCACCCCTCAACCCTTCTCAGCAAGCCAAAAACAAACACACACTCAGGGGCTCATGCTAAAATAGACCTTCCCTCTCTGCTCCAAAGAGTGACTTGCAATATTGAGTACACTCCAGAAAGTGCCAGGGTTAATCAAGGAGATGACAGATAAGGACTACACAGCATCAAAGCAATTTAAGATAAATTGCAAGAAAAATAT
Source organism: Pelvicachromis taeniatus (assembly GCA_015108175.1). Classification (NCBI taxonomy): domain Eukaryota; kingdom Metazoa; phylum Chordata; class Actinopteri; order Cichliformes; family Cichlidae; genus Pelvicachromis; species Pelvicachromis taeniatus. The sequence goes on along the minus strand of VURO01003134.1, from coordinate 17,403 downwards.
TTAAGGTCAAAGTCTACTATTTGCACTTATTATTTAGCATCGCTACCTCAATATTGAGCAAGTAGCTATTCTAAAGAAGCTCTTTGCTTCTGATCCACGTTTCTTTTTCTTTTGCAGCACATATTGTCCTAAACTTCCACTCTCTGGCCTTCCCACACCTAAAGCCATATTGTACACCCCCCATTTTGTGAAACTAGATCCACAATAAACAGTCAAATGGCAGCTTACACATCTGCTGTGTGTTGACCATTTCATTCTTCTGCAGGTCCTCTGCGGGGGGCTGCGTAGGGGCTGGAGCGGGGAAGCTGGGAGGCTCAGGTCTGGAGGCCCGACCCCGGGGATTTGTGGTACGGGGGACCTCTGGTTCAATAAAGTTGTTCTCTTCAGTTTCCTCTTGCAGTGGATATGAATTGTCATCTTGCCCTAACAGAAAACAAGGCATGATAATGAGTTATTTGCATTGGCTTCTGTCTCCCTCTCTCCGTGTGGCTTTTTCTTACCTTTGTAGCAGAGGTTGTCTTTGCATCCTCCTCCAAAGCTGGGGGGACAAGCAGAGCATGGGGTCCCGTGTTTGTAAGGTGCATGACCCCACCAGTTTCCCCTGTGCAGGTGAAAGATCAAACAAAAACTACTGAACGCAGACAAACCAGTATTGCTTTAACTACAAGTGATGGCTGTGTTGTCACATCAAACTGGCCCGAGACTATAGTTAACTCTTCACACAACATATCTGCTTACTTTGGTGAATAGTTGCAGACAAGATAGACGGCTTTGGCCCAATTCTGCCCCCACACGTTCATGTTGTAACATAAGTTGACTGCACAGCCAATTCGACTGCTGGTAGCCCAGACAAGCTAGAAAAGAAGGACAACAAAGAGAGGGAGAAACAGATGACTTAAATGTTCTCATTGCACATCTGTAAGGTTTCCAGAAGTCACGATCCATAGCTACCTGTGTGTAATGTGTGCAAACTGGGCCGGAGCACTTGAAGGGACAGTAGGGATTACACTCCTGAGGGTAAGGGAAGGAGTAGTCTTTCACTTCATCATACCAAGCCTGAACATGGGACGTGGGTGGACGATACCTGGAGAGATCAGTAACGACATCTACGATTAGAATGTTCCAAGCAACGTTTCTTTTTGTCTTACGAGTCGTTTGGTGTAGACGTTGGATATTCTGTTATATTAAAATGCATCTATCTATGGTAAATATGTCTGAGTGTTAGATAAGGAGTGCTTGATTTGTTTTGACACAAAACTCTGAGGCAAGCACACTTAATAAACCCATGTAGTACCACCTATAGTTATCATCCACTGGCAAACAGAGCGCTCGAACTGAAAATCAACCAAGGACACTGATCTGGCTCCAGGTGTTGCCAGTTAATCTGATTAGAATTAAGCAGACATCTCGACTGTGGAGTGATATGATTAGATGCAGAACAAGCGTCTCTTGTGTGAGGCAGCGCTGTTTTTTGGGAGCTCTGCGCGAGACTGTGAAATAAAGGAGCAAAGAAAGAGTCCACTCGCATATATGCCACAGCGTGCGTTTGATGTCTCACTCGCAGTAGGTAAATGCCAGTCATGGGTAACATATTGTACACTCACTGGCCACTTTATTACTTGCAAATGTTCAAGTGCTTGTTAATGCAAATGTCTTATCTGCCAATCAGAAAGGAGCATCAGAACAGAGAAACAGGGTGATTTAAGAGACTTTTCACGTGGCGTGGTTTTCCGTGCCAGACGGGCTGCTTGGAACATTTCAGAAACTGCTGATCTACTGGAATTTTCCAACTCAGCTCTATCTCTACGGTTTGCAAAGAAAGGTCCAAAAACCAGAAAATATCCAGTGAGCAGCAGTTCTCTGTTCAAAAATGCCTGTTTGATGCCAGAGGTCAGAAGAGAGCAGCCAGAATGCTTTGAGCTGACAGGAAGGCAACAGTAACTCAAATAACCACCTGTTACCAACAAGGTAGACAGAGCAGCATCTCTGAATGCGCAGCACATCAAAACCTTGAAGCAGATGGGCTACAACAGTAGAGGACCACACTGGGCGCCACCCCTGTCAGCTAAGAACAGGAAACTGCGACTATAATTCACACAGGCTCACCAAAATTGGACAATAGAAGAAAAACTTTGCCTGAACTGATAAGTTTTGATTTCTGCTGTGTCTGGTGTTAACTTATGCTGTAAATAACACGAGAGCATAGATCCATCCTTCTTTCTATCAACAGTTAGGTCTGCTGGTGGTGAAATGTTGCAGGGAATATTTTCCTTGCACACTTTAGGCCCCTTAGTATCAACTGAACACTGTTTAAATGTCATTCTGCCTAAGTATCGTTGCTGACCATCCCTTTATGATGACAGTGTAGTCGTCTTCTGATGGCTGCTTCCAGCAGGACAACACGTCATGTCACAAAGTCATCTTAAACTAGTTTCTTAAACATGACCGTGACGTCACTGTACTCAGTGCCTCGATCATAACCAGATTTTTACACTACAGCTTACTCGATCGCTTAAAGTAAACCAGAGCACTTTGAAGTGTCCAAACATAACTTCAGTGTTTGATAGCATAAAAGTCTACATGCATGAACTGTCTGTACAAACAGATTATTTACCTTCCCCAGTGTGCCCCCAGATTTTGTCCAATCTGAGGCAGTAAGCCGGCAGGACCGTGCTCCCACAGACACGTCTCTGCCCACTCCTCTGCAGTACGTTCCAACTCTGTGTCCCACACCTGCACGAGGCGACATGGAGAAATGACTTTCCTGGATTATTACTGCAACAAAATGGTGATAAAATGCATATAAAACAGTTCAAAGTGTTATAGGGTAAAGCAGCTTAGAGAACCACTGCTCTCTGATCAGTAACATGAGGGAAACTAGCACACCATTTCAACCTATAATGAATAAGCATTATTCATTATCTGTGATGAGGAAGATAAACTAGGAGCTGCTGCTGCTGCAAAGCTTTTTGCCTTTCCTACTTCAACTCAGCTGACTTTTCTTGGCGGTTGGAAATTTTGGAAGTCATGGAAGTTTTTTTTTCTTTTTTCTTTAGTAATAACTTCCATATGTCTCTTGTGAGATGACTGGGTACAAACTTTTGTTTCACTTTCCCTCTCTGTAAGTTGCTCTCTCGGTCAAGTTTAGCTCTGGTTGGATACTAAGGGATCGTATTCCCATTCTGGGGTTTTCTGGGAATGCAAAGAGTGTCCTTCCTCCCTGCTCACCTACATTCTACTATAAAAGAAAATGCTAGAAAAACACAAACTGTACTTCCTCTGAAGGACGCCGCGTGTTCGTTTACTCCCAGCTTCAGTGTGGGATGACTTATATAACAGGTTTCTGCCTGAAAGTCAATTAGTTGATGTGCGTTAGTGGGTGTGAGCACATGTATTAGTAGTATACGAGCGAAGGTGTCAGAAATATTTGCCTTTCACACGTTGGGGCCTGGAATTCAGCTGACCCTCACTGAAATCTCATCTGCTAACCATACAAAAATAACCCCCCCCACCCCGAAGCTTCCACCAACCACCTCCACCGTCCATCACCCACTTTCAGTCCCTCTAGAAACAACTGCCCCGCACACCTACTTAGCAACAGGATGTCTGGCAGTGCTGCAAATTAACTCTTAACTCCGAGCAGTTTCTTCAGCTGTTTCTTCCCGTTAAATGCATTTGTTAAAAATCAGCAACGCCAACGTGATACTGCAGAGTGGAATGTCAGTTTTTAAAACCGAGCCTTGTGGGAAGGTTACATAACTGAACAAACACATAAAAATTAATCGCCAATAGAGGGATGCGGAGTTACAGCAACCTCTTCTGCAGTTGCCTGTGGTCGTTCTTGTACAATAAGGTCAGATGTTGAGTGACAGAGGCCGGGCTAAAACAGGAATGAGAATTTGTTTACCTGAAACCCTATCTGTGCTCAGACGTGACCTCTGCTTGCAGTGAGCTGCAAACAAACATCGGTATTGCCTTATCTGTTTCGTATCCCTTTTTTTTGGCAGGATAATAGCCAGCAATGCTTGAACAAAGGCACTAAAGGTTTTTAAACCCGCTCATCATCAGCACTAGAAGAATCCTAATGGAGACCAGTCAACTCTAGTCTGATTTAGAGCTACATATTTTCCCTTTGATTCTTCTCAAAGAATGACATCCTTGTGCAAAAAAAACCCTGACTGATAAGCAGACTGAAATACGGTATGCAGTGCTAACTGCAGAATGATCCGTAGACCACAGCACATGAGGAGTGTGGTCCGTTCAGTGTTTTTTTGAACCTAAATTGGTGGTTCTGTGTCTTAAAACTTTTACTATGACTGCAACTACAATAGGCTTCCAGCCTGAAAAAGAACCAAAAATTCAGGTTGTAGCTTCTTGGAGCTCTTGGAGATTACAGTTTGTAACACAAAGACGTGATGTGCGATGATCTCGAGACACGTCTTAAATAATGATAAAATAAGCGGCACCGTGCAGCTGAGAAACTCATTCCACCGTCCTGAAAAGTTGCAGTGAAAGCAGGTTGAGAAAGTGTTGACCGAGACACATATTTTTCAGCTGTTGAGTCTGTACAGAGTACAGCTGGCTTGTCAAGCCGCTGCTGTTTGCACAGTTCGCCCAGCAGGGGAGGCCTTGTAACCGCGAACCACTCCGCCCACCACCCACTTCGACCACAGTTCCGCGGGGCCGTAAAGAAAAACACCTCCTCTGCTTGAGTCTTTCAGCGGCGTGCACACTGCATTGTTTATTTCGCTTAACACTTCATTTGTGGCAGTTTTTTTTTTTGTGTGTGTGTGATTCTATTCCAAAGGCCCAGAGGGCTACTTCCTTTGCAAGTATGGGTTTCCTGCTCATAATCAATGGTGCATGCTGAATAATACTGAAAAGCAGGGAAAAGACATGGGAATTGGGAAAACCAAAGCCGGGGAAAAAGAAAACAGAAGGGGTGATATGATTTGGTGAGAAAAATGGGATGCAAATGGGTAACTTAGTCTACAGCAATACAAATCTTAACGGTATAGCAACAATAGTCAACAACAAGGGAAAAATAATACGACAAATTAAAGGAAAGATGTGTATTCTCAGTTTGTGTAAATGTGTCTCTGCTCATTTTTATACCCATGCCGTTCTTTATTCTATCACACATTACTGAGTAGTCATTGGAGTCAATGGTCTGAAAAGTTTTATGATGACATTCCTCGAAATATTTATGAAAAGTGCAATTGCAACCAATTCATAGTGAGCATTTGCAGGAAGAGCAATGTTTATAATCTTGGCATTATATTAAGCAAGTGTACTGAGAGCTTTGGACTCCCACAGCAATATATGCAGCTTGAGATGGCGTGCAATTATTCATGCAGTGCGTTCTAGCTCCCACCAGCTCATATCAAAGTTCCCGGGGCTGACCACTGTTTGAATGTTGTCGCCGAGCAAACACCATTATCTCCCTATTATTGTGCTATAACAAGGGGCATGGTTTGACCAACGCAGCAAAGCAAATCATTGCCGGATGAGAAAATCGCATTTGCTAAATTGCAGAAGGAGTTAAGCGGGCGGTGTTTTGCAGATGAACCAAATGACAGGAGGCTGTTTCAACAAACGTAATTGTGAGCTGGCCAAACTGTAGCTCGAAACGCACGACAGGCGTTGGAGGAGGCAGTGAAGGATGGCTTTCAGAGGTTCCTCAGACTTTTTTTAAAAAAAGGCTGATGAGTCAGGAGTGGATGGAAGGCCAAACTGTTTTAAGTCAGCGTACGGGAATGTTGGCCTCAGCTTATGGCATTGTCTAGAGGATAAAAGAGCACTTGGACGACCTCTGTAAATAAAAAAAAGAAAAATCCCCTGAACAGGTGGTTTGAAGGATGTGCCAATAAGCGTAACGGCTCAGGTTTCAAAAAAAGGAATCGGAAAGTATTTTCAATAGGTCAAGGAATGCCAAAGACAATCTGTGTTGATAGCACGCAACGGGGGTGATGCTTTTTATGTCTCCAAACCTGTCCATCTCTGTCACCAAGCCAGTGTCACTGCAGGCTGTGGTCATAGCTGCTTACATGTTTTTATAGACAATGCTATTTGGACTCTGACATTCTGTGCGTGCATTGGACAGCCCGTGCAGGTGAGGTCCCAAGAGACCTCTATTTTTCTATTTTGTGCATTTGTTTTTTGTCTGTTATGCTTTTAGGAGTTCAAATGATAAGTAATTCAAGGTGGATTGTTCCAAATTACTGTATATAGAATCTACTGGATGTGCTTTGAGCACCTGTGGCTCCTCCCCACCCCTTGTACCTGTGATTGAGCAGACCTGTAATGAAAAGCAGACACACACACACACACACACACACACTGGAGGGAATTCATCTCCAGGTTGGTGTATGACGTTGCTTCAGATGCCCATCCATACTTGGATAACGTGAACTGGGTGAAAATGTATTCTGCTGCTTTTTGTTTAACTTGTTTTCTCATTGTTCTTCTTTGAACACGTTAAGAATCAATGATTTAAAAGGCTCGACCACTAGGCAGCAGAGCTCTTGATTCATCCATTCATTTATCATCCATTGCTAACATCACTGTAACCTCAGACCTGAGTGCAGACCAGGAGAGCCAAGTTAAACATCAAGGCAGGTGGGGCTCTTTCTCCCAGGATGCCATTTGTTTGTCTTACAAGGCTTCAAACGCTGGCACGTCTCTGTTTATACCTGTGGGGTCAACATTTGAGTGAGCAGCAGAAATGCGGTCCTCCTACTGAAGCTTTGTGGACCGCTACAGAGCGTGAATGCTTATCCAGGGGAATTTTTTGGGCCTGTGTCTTGGATAATGACAGAATGGGAACGGAGCCACAGGGATAAGGGAGAGGGGAGGCAGAGAGAGAGAGAGAGGGCAAGGACAAGAAACGATAAGGGGGGAGGAAAGAGGGGGATTTGAATTGACGTTATCTCTGAGTCTCTGTCATGATTGCCACAGAGGGTCACTCGGGTTGTGGTTTAATACAATGGCAGACAATAACAGAGCTGATGGGCAAATGGTTATGTGTGCGGATGTCTGTGTGTGTGTGTGTGTCTGCATGCCTGAGTGTGTCAGGAGAGCAGGAGAGCATGTCTATGAAGTCTTCCAGTACAGTGAAGCTGTGAGGTTTCTGAAAGGTGACAGCAGTTCAACACAGTCCAAAAGGAAATCAGAGGAATACGGCGCACCCTTTAAAAAATAAAGTGCTAAAAATCACCAAAAGACCTGCTCTACATATGACCTGAACAGCTTTTCCCTGAAACACACTGACATCTACAAAAATTGCACATGAGATTTCGGTGCCCATTCTTGCATGCTGCTGCTTTTTTTTTTTTTTTCCTTTTCCTTTTTGCTCATTTCCTCTTTTCTCACCTTCACTTCAGTTACTTTGACACCTGTTTTGTGATGCTTTCTCTCCCTCCATCTGTCTCATGCTGCCTCCTCTTCCTATTTAAAAAAAACTCTTTTGTGATTTTTTTTCCACACCTCTATTTCACTTCATCTTGCATTTTTTTTTTGTTGCTAACTTTCATTCTCCCTCACCTCACATTCTCTTGTTGCTTGCCTTTCTATATTTCACCCCTGGGTGCCCCTGCAGCTGAGAAAAAAAAACAAAAAAAACAGCCAAGTGTAACAGGAGACAGTAGAAAAGAGCTGTGTGCTGCTGGCTCAGCATTTCTCCACTAGCGTGGGCCTTAACCAGAAGCCAGCCAGGCTGAGTGTCTCACATACACATACCTACATATAACACACACACACACACACATTAGAGGTCCTCAAGTCCAACCTCTCAATTATACAATTACACAGTCCAGCAATTGCCCCCAGCAGGAACTGTTTATTTGCCTTTACCACAGAATAATACTGCCTTTTGTTCCATAGCTCTTTAAGCGTGGATGAAAAGATGATAAAATCTCATTACTTTCTGCACATTGCATTGATTATTACCCTTTTAACTATTGTTGATGGCAATGCACTGTAGTGGTCAAGCTGTGCTACACACGTAGTGCTTCTGGAAAAGTTTCAGATCTGTGGATCGCTAAGTTTCAGAAGGTGTGCTATACCCCTTGTGTGTTTAATGAGGGGAGTGGGAGGAGGGGCAGCTGGTAAAGCGAGCCCCGGTGCCGTGCTCTGATTCTAATTGCACTGTGAAAAATGATCTGGCGCTCTACACACACGTGATGGCCAAAGGATAAAGTCAAACAAATCTCTTACCATGAGTAAAAGAAAACAACAGAAAGAAAACATTGGAGAAATGTGATCATTGGCAAAGTGGTGAGAATTCTTCTCTTCTGGCGAAAACGACCAAAGTCACGTGGGTACAAAGTTAAGTGTGTGTGTGTGTCTTTTGTGTTTGGGCGCATGTGTGAGGGTGCTTAGATGCTGGCATAAAAGTGTGAGCCAAGTGGGACAAATGCCAGGCAGTTTGGTGACTGGGTCATTTCACTAAGCTATATGGGCCACAAATGTGCGAGAGTTCAGAAAAGGGTCAAAACATGCATTAACTGCACGAACAATAAAACAGATGCACAGACAATAGCTCCACCTACCATGTACTCCATGTTGGAAGCGGGAGGGTAAACTTGGCCTCTGAGCTTGTTGTGAAGGTCCAGGATGAGCTGAGCGTCGCTGTCAGTAATGGCCCTCTTTCCCCTCTGTTTTGCCTCCCACCAGTCGCCGTCCTCGTCCAGATACTTGTCCAAAATCTGCTCCCAGCCTGTGGAGTTTGGAAGCATCACCATGGAAGTCGTCGTCTGGAGCAGCAGGAGCAAGGACACGCCTCTCAGCCGGTGCAGGGACGCAAGCCTCATCCTTGGAAACGCGGGTGATAGCGATAAACTCAAGCAGGATGGATGGAAAAATGTTTTTGTGCCAGCACAGACACACTTTGTCTACAATGTCAGCTGACAAGGACCCTGAAGGAGAAAGAGAGAGAAAGAAATGATAATTGGAAGCTTTGCAGTTGGAGTGCTGTATGAAATTTGCTGAATAACTTGGGTCAATATTGAACTTGGTGAGGACAGTGTGTTGGCTTGCAGGCACTTAGTCTGGTGCGCTGCCACAGGTAAGCTAATGGGGTTCACTGAGGGTAAGCTGGCAGGCTGGGAATGACTAGTTTGGATTAAGCCTGGATTTAAAAAAATCAATTTTTACAACTTCCTCCCTAAATCCAAAAAATAAAAAGGAAAGCTTTAGAAGGAAAGAACACAGCATTACAAATCACAGTAAACAGCACAGCTGCAATAAATGCAGTTAAGGGCGCAGGATGGTGAATAATGTAGCTTTTGCTTTTACCAAGCCTGTATAAACACAGGCTCTCATTGAAAGTGTGTGCGCAAGCAAGGATGCTGACAGAAGCTGATATAACGAGCCAATATCTAATGGAAAATGTGAAGAGTAATGCATATTAAAACAGAAATGGAGTGGCGTGATTTAGTGCAGACTTTGGAAATAATTTACCTTTAATGAATTGGAATGAAGCCCACTTCTTGAGGTTCTGACAGAGATCTGGCTGTGATGAAACTTGTGCAGCAAGAAGAAAGAAAGAAAAAAAAAATCCGCCTTCAGTGTGTGCTGCAGAGCTCAGGTGGAGCGGTGTGATGATTGTCGCTGGCTGCCACAGCACGTAAATCAAAGATGCGATGTGGTAGCTTCATTCAGTTTTCATCAGTTTGGGGGGAAGAAAAAGAAGAAGAAGGTCGCTCTTTCTTCTTTCGGGATTTTTTGCACCAAAGCCTCCAAAGCATCACTTATCCACATTTTATCCTAAACTTGGCCGGGCTTCCAGAGAGCCGCCCCTGACCACGCCTCTCCAAAGTTTGGAAACAGCCCACAGCGCTTCATGGCGAGACCTCTGTGCGCTGCCGGGGCCGTGCGTTCATGTGTCTTTCTCCAGTAACGCGCGCAGAAAGTCAACTTCATACCGTGAGACGCTAAAAAAACGCACAAAAGGATTTCAGATAAACGTTTACTTCAAGTTGATTGATTTTGTCAGTGAGTTTATAATGATCGTGACGTCATTTATTGGTTATAGAACCTGATCTTTGACGTAGGTCTGTCGTTACCGTTTTGTCATTTCAGCCTGGAAAGTGATTTTGTTATAAACCGCATTAGCTGAAATCAGACCTACCTCATCTTTGGGGCCTCATTTTCCCAGGTCTGGCTGTTCACAGGTGGCTCTCTGTCTTTTTTTTTTTTTTTTTTTTTGGGGGGGGTGTTTA
>VURO01003132.1:8453-21284 GCA_015108175.1 Pelvicachromis taeniatus | reverse complement strand
CTTTCCACCCAACCCCCCCCCCCCCCACACACACACACACACACACACACTCACACACTCGTGTACATATATTTCTTTATTATTTTTTTTTTACATTTTTCACATATCTCTGTACAATTTTTAAATATATTTCTGTACATTATTACCTGTATAGACAAACTTCAGTTGCTTATGTATAGAGGACCACTGTGTCTTCCTTCTATACTTACGTTCTTATATTCCCTTTGCTATAAGAGCTGTGTAATACCCAAATTTCTCATTCGTGGGACAATAAAGGTTTATTCTATTATTCTATTCTATTTTAAGTGTCACATCTTTACCCAGTACCTCAAAACAAATATATAAATATCTATAACAATAAGAAGCGTTGCATTTGGTGCTAATAATGACTCACATACAAGATTAGAGACTCGAGAAGCTGCTGCGCTGGTCTTTATTGATAAGATTTCGGTGTTAGGCAGCCGATTCACAGATTAAGTTTCCTAAATTGGATAAATTTGACATTTGTAAACTTTACTTTCCCTCCATTTTCAGGATTTGGTGTGGCTGTGGTGTCGAATGAGCAGTAACAGGATCACCCAGCTTGTGTCTCTGTGTGAGAGAGTGTTTTATAAGAGGTTTACTGCATTCATTCATTTCTTCTCCTTCTTTTAGATCTGTTTCACTTACTGAGAATGATCAAGTGTACTTAGGCTTTTACATTCTTTGTTCTAATTTTCATGCATCAGAATATCTAATATGCATAAGCCTAGTGAAGGTTTATGCATATTAGCGTTCACATCCATCAACTAATTGATGTAATTCTTTTGTAATCCAGGTACACATCTGGCTGAAGAAATGTGTGCAAACCTCTGCAGCATAAAGCAAAGTAATGAACAAAATCTTCTTTTCTTTGACGTTTTAGTCTCTTTTACCTTAGAGTGTTAGAGTGTTGGAAATTTTAAATAGCGGCACTCATCTCTTCTCATAATAGGAGTATTTCACTTGGACTGGTGGTCAGTGAAGACAAACTAATCAGTTCAGAGCAGTCATATACTTGTAAAACACTCGAGATGATGGTCCCTCTCATGTAAGCGCATGAACGTCATTCATTCATTCACCTGCTCAGAAAGACAACACCCTCTTCAAACTTTAGGGCAGTTTAAGATGGATTCTGGACCTATTGAAAGGGCTCTTACTTTCAAATTAGTGTTTCCATTATAACTGCGAAATTATCTCTGCCCGGGTGAGAGTGTGTAATGAGGAAGGCTTTGTTGTCACAGCTTGTTGAGTTTAAATTTGAGAGGCTCTTTTGTGTAAATGTACTTAAAACTACAGGTTTTGTCCTGGAAGTTTGTTGTTAAACGGCTCCGCCACCTTCTTGCACAGAGGGCATCGTTTAGGTTCACTTTGCTGTGCAGATAGAAATTAAGAAGACCACAGACGAGATGACTTCAAAGGTTGTAAGAAAATATATTTTAAAAATGCTTATTTGTCATTATTTGAATGTAATAATATTTAATTATGTATTTAAATCAAATCTCACATAAGTCAAATAAAAAATGTAATGCTGTTCAAATAAAATTGATGCTGTGTTAAACAAATAATAGTCTAATATATATTGAAGCAATTATGCTTTCATTACGTTGTAGATTAACCTAATGTTTTTGTTCTTCTTTAAAATTAGTTTTTCAAAAAAAGTGGATAAAAGTGTTGGTCACAATTTTTCCAGAGCCTGAAGTGTTTTTATTGCTAGATTCACCGTGAGGTTGGTTGAAATCTGAAGATTTTCAGTGGATTATTGATGAAAAACACACAAAAAATAAAAAAAAATAAAAGTACGTGAGGACTGCTCAGTATCCTTCTGTTGGCTGATTAATTAACTGGCTTATCATTTCAACTTTTATCAACAAGTGTCAGAAACGTGTGTTTACAAAGTCTACACTTTTAAACTGAAATGTAATTTTGTTTTTCAGATATTTCTACGCTGCCCGAAAAGAGCAAAGGTATTATCTTACATATTTTGCTTCTTTCTGCTTTCTTATACTCACCTATAACACTAATGTATCATTGTCATGCAGAGCACCGACTCACACAGCTTTGGTCAGGGGTAATATCTTCATGCTGTCTTTGTCTCGGGTTTTAGAGTGTCTGAAAATCTTTATAGGTAGATTAGTTTAAAACCACCTCAAAGCCATTGATATATCAATTTGTTTTCACATGTGTTCCTGTGTCAGTGTGTGTGTGTGTGCCTGACAATGCATCACTAATTCATTGATTGGGGGATAAGTCTCTGCTTGTGCATCCATCTTGATTTGATGGCCGGAGAGAGGGCAGATTGACCCCGTGACCTTTGTGTGTGGAGCGGCGCTCTTCTTTTCGCCGTCCAGATCTCCAATCAGTGGGTAATGAGCAACGGCTGCTCAGGGCACGCTGGGCCCTGACTAAGTGACCAGACCGGATGACCACCCTCTGCCCCAACTCTTGCATCTCTGTATGGCCTTCAGTTAAATACCCTCTGCTCTTCCTCCCCCTCTGCGAGTGAAATGGGGACTCAGGATTTAAACTCAGGTTTGTGCAGCAGCTACTCAAGCTTTCACTTCTCAGCAGCGGAAATGATCACTGAACCTGTGGCAGCTTGGGATGCAGCAACTCTATCAACACAGGAGCATTATTATTTTAAAAAAAAACTGAATTTCAATTAATGTAGTTTTACTCATCATCAGCTGTTTATCAACACAATACATTATAATATGTTAGCTTTGTGGACATGGTTAATGATATAATGCTTTTATAAGGTGTTATACGTACACAAATGCTAAAAATTGGTAATTTTAGTCCACAGGTAGGCTGATAACATAATATGAACCTAATCTCTGATACAGGTAAGAAAATATTATTCAAGGTTTGTGGGTTTAAATTATATTATACCATCATAAAATTAAAATGGTGTGATGAAACTGTTGCTCATAGTTACTTTAATAAAAAAGTGGAACAATATGAACTAAAAAATATTGTACGGCATTATCAGAATCGTTGTGTCTAAACTGGATAACAATTTATTATTCCATAGTTTGCAGCTCAAGTCTTTTAGTCTATATTCATCAGCGAATAAAAATAACTACAAGGATCTAGAAGCATCTAAAGATATTCAGAGGTTATAGGTTTGGCATTGATTTGACAAACGTCTATTTGGTAATATAATGGAGCCACTGTAAAGGTAATTGTTAAATTATCCATCCATCTTCTGTGGTGTAGTAGTATTGGCATCCTTTGCTGTAATAGTAACAATGTACTAAAAAAGAAACAACTTTTGTTAAAGACTTTCAACTTGAATTTCATAATAATCTACTTACAACACTGTAACAGATTACTCTCAAATGTAAACTGCATGTATACTGACCCACTGATCTAGGTTACGTGCTCCAGACCATAGTAAATACATGATATAACTGTGAAAGTGAGTGTTTTTCCAGATTTATCCTGACTGACATGGAGCTGTAGTGATGTACAGAGATTTTCCGAACTCAAACATCCCACTGGAAAGATGAAATTATGATTTTTTTTATTGTTTAATTATTTAAATATTTTTTTTTTGATTAATTGACAGTTTTGTAGTTTTTGTAACCTCAGTAGCAAAAGTAGCAATCTCAGTCAAAAGAACATAAACTGAATAGGTTAAACTGACTTTTAATCAGGTAATATACGCATTTGATTGCATAAACCCTGATGAGACATGAATAGTTTCCAGAGACACTGATGATATTTTATACATTTTATGAACATTTATTTTAAAACAAAATGATTAACTGCTATCTGTCTTTGTTTTTTTATTGGATTAGGATGGTTGGGATGTGAGGACAATAACTTTTAAATCATCATTTGCTAAATGTTTCTTTAGCTTTTTTACTTTTCACTCATCAATAAACTCCTCTTAATTTGCCCTGTGTGTCCAACAGATTTGACTCACAGAGCAGCAAGCTTGTTTCTCCGACCTTAACCACAGCACGCCACATTACTGCTGAAAGCAGCCCATCCCAGAGCGGACGTTTGTTAAAGTGAACAGGGTAATGAATTTTAAACTGCTCTAGTAACAGCTCTCAGACATGTGGTTTTAGTGTGTGAGCATGGGTGAGTGGGTGGGCGTGTGTGTGTGTGCGGTTAGGATTTGAGTTGTGGCTGTGTCTATGTATCTGTATGAATGTAGGGGGATATGTGCATTATTGGTGGTGGGGGGGGTTGGGTGGGGTGGGTGGGGGTTGGGAGTCAGCCTCTGTGTACGTGTGAGTGTATGTGCTGGGGATAAAGACCTAGCAAATTAGCCTGGCTTAGCTGACAGGTGACAAGGGTTGTTTTGAATGGGGATTTTGTAATACCAACAGTGAGCAAAAAGCCGGGGTACCAAGGGACTTTTGAAAAGAGAGAAAGAAGACTTTTCTTCTAGCAGTGAAGGAAGAGAGAAAGGGCCCTGAAGGCTTCGAGGGACTTAGGGATCCCACTAATCAAACTGCTCCACCGTCTAGCGCACTCATTTTTATTCAAAACGTAGAAATGCTAAATCATTCCAATCGGATTGATCCCTGTGTCAGTGCCTGTGTGGTATTCTCATTCTCTTCTTTCCACCATGTCCTCAACTTTGACATATCAGTCAAGCAAGGACACTGTCACAAAGAGCACTGATCCGGAGGCAGTCTGATGGTTACGAAGTGGCATTTTAAATGTTATTGGTAAATTTGCATGTATTTATTAGGTCCTCTTGAAATTAATCGCTTAAAACACCTTTGTCTTTAGAACAACCCCCCAATAAAAATTAGTTGGAACAAAAGTTCTAACAACTTCAAAGTGAGATACATCAAAGGTCAAGTGGGTTGCATTAATACGATATGTGTCTGTATTGCTCATGAAAGCAACAGTAGACGTGCTCCCAAAAGTTCTGGGCTACAGCTCAGTTTGCGGCACTGGAGGTTTGTCTAGTCTGAGAAATCTCACTCGGTCAAGATGACAAATTCTTGAATGAAATATTTACTTTAAAAGCTGGGGCATATAAATAAGAGGAGCAATATGACTGAATAATACTATCGCTTACAGGGAATGTATAAACATGTATTTTTTCTATCTTGGCTCTCGGGAGGTTTACAAATACATCAGTCCCACTTTTAACTTATATTTACCCAGTGTCTTGTAATACTCCAGGCAACTGGAACTCCCATCTTTACACCTTTTAATGAAGTTTCTATAAATTTCATCAGCCAAAAACAAAACAAATCTTCAGCAGTCACATAAATCACCTTCTCCAAACATAAAGACAGGATGCAGAGTCAAATATAAATTAAAACAGATTTCAATTATTTACAAATTATTTCAAGACTATATTTAAGCAGAATTAGTACCTAGATACAGTGAAAATGGGAAATGTAATTTAAAAATACATGCTCATTTTTTTTTTAGTTGAGACAGTAGCATGTTTATCAGTTTGTTGCATCACCTCATTATTTAAAAGCACTATAAGCATTTTGGAAACTGCTTAGAAGCAACATATTTCCTCTTCCTTTTTAAATATACTATTTGGGCTGCTCAGCTTTTCAGGGCCACCTTTGGCTTATTTTTCATTTTGTAATGCATTGAATGTATTCAGTGGGTGGCAGGTCTGCACGTCGGAGGAGTAGTTTAGTTTATCAGTCTGTTACTCTGGAGCCATGCTCTTGGAGTTTATGCAAAATGTGGTTTGTTATTGTGTTGTTGAAATAAACCTGGCGGTAAAATGTGACTCTAAAACCTGATTAAGCTTTATTAATGCTTTCCTACAATTCCATACTTGGTTATTTCGGTCTCAGCACATTTTCCCACTACACCTATGGTCAATTTGGAATCACTGTTTAATCTAACCCTGCTAAATGCAGGTCTTTGGACTGTGTGAGGAAGGAACCGGCACATATATGAACATTTAAACGCCACACAGAGAAGCTCCAGCCAAATTTAAACCCACGCCCTTCTTGATTTGAGGTAACAGTGCTAACCACTGAGCCACTGCGCTGCCTAGCCAAAAAGTCACACACTAATCATTCACTGGACTTCCTTTAGCTTTGATGATGGGATCCTTCACAATTTTTGGTACACATAATATTGCTGAGCCTAAACCTCCATTTTTATTGACAAGCTGAAAAAAGCAGCGATGTTCAGGAAAGGGCCCGAAGCAACACAATGACCTTTCCTTTCCCGAATTCTTTGGATCTTTGTGTGTAAATTATGTATTTTATATCCGTTTTGAAATCACCAAATTCTTGCAATTTTATGTTATCCAGTTATCCCGATTAGTTTTGAAATGTTCTTCCTCTTGTTTGCTTCACACACGTTTCAGTCTTTTGTTGCCCCTTGTCCCAGCTTTTTCGAATGTGACACTTCAAAATTAGCTTTTTATAAAAATGAAACACTAAATGGTTTTTTTTCTTCATGTTGCTTCTGTACAATTTTCAGTTTAATACATTGTAAAAATTAGAGCGCAAATAACAAATGAACATCTTTTGTTTTTCACTATGCTAAGTACTGAAAACAGAAATAATGCACCAGTTTACAGCAAACTTTTGAAACATTCAATATTTGTAATGTCTTTGTATTATTGTAACGTCTCTACCTTGCAATGTAAAGTGCCTTTAGGTGGCTGCTGTTGTGATTTAGTGCTATATAAATAAAACTGACTTGAATTAAATCTCATAAAAAACTAATGAAGTGAACAAAGGAACAATTACGACAGAAATAAGCAAATATGCCAATTTGGACCCCTTCTTTGCATTCATCTTGATGATTTATGCGCCCCAAGCTCTTCTGGATGTTTTCACCTTAGAAAATGGACCTCAGAGTGGATTAGTGGTGTAAGTGAACAGAGATGGGTAACTGGTAAAAGAAACAAATTTTTAGGGTTAAACATCCCTGCTGTGACCCAGTCTGTCCTGCAGAGAACATTTATCCAGGCAAACAGTGGCCTCTCCCTAGCCCCCACCTCCACCCCAACACACCCACCACAGTGGCACCCTAGGAATGAAAAGAGGAGCACTGATTCAACTCGCATCCTCTCCAGCATCCTCTCTGAGATTAAATCATGAAATCATTTAGTGTTTGTGTGGTCTTCCCTGGGACGTGGGGAGAAAGGATGGACCGGGCAGAGAAAGAGAGGAGCTTCAGTCAGTGTGTGGGAACCACATAGGAAGAAATCCCTAGCTGATCCTAGCCAAGACACTTTGTTTTTCTCCCCTCCTCTCCCACCCCTTCCCTCCCTCTCTTTCTGTCCATCCATTTTTTGGGGTTTTCATTTTTATTCATAGGGTGGTTGGGGTGGAGGGTAGGGTGTCAAGAAAGCAGGGGGCAGTTTGTGTGTGTGTGTGTGTGTGTGTGTGTGCGTGTGCGTGTGCATGTCTATGTGTGTGTAGGAGGAAGGAATTGTTCGTCGGCCGATGCCAGTGGAAATAGGTGCAGGCCTCAGACCAGGCCTGGCAACAATAGCCACAGTGTTGTTTGGGTAGTTGCGTCCAGGACTCTTGGACATTCTTCCCATGTCAGTATAATCACTACTGGGAGGTAGCTCCATTACGGATTACCATATCATTAATAGTATCCATGACTTTTGTTCAAAGGCTACTTGTGTAATGTTGCCTTGTGGATGACGGCTAATCCGTTGAGCTGCAGCTGTAGGAAAGAAGAGGGGTAGATCCCACCGTCAGTCTCTCTCTCTCTCTGCCTCACACACACACATATAGACACACACACACACACACATGCAAACACATATAGAGGCATCTCCCTGTCTCGGCCCACGGGGATCAGGCCGCTGAAAGACAGATACAAACAACAGTCAAATCCAAAGTTCCCCCCATAGCGAAAAAGAAACATCCATTCTACACTTCCCAACTGATCCCCTCCTTAAAGCCAAAGACCAGCCCCTCGCCACCACCACCAGCACCATCATCTCCCCCTCCTCCCCTCATCTACCCTGTAACTGAGTTGGCTGTCATCCTCCCATTAAAGCCCTGCGCTCTTTAGCGCAGCCTTCCTCTCAGATGGTGGGCCAGATTAGGAAGGGAACAATAACAGTTTTCAGTGTAAAATGTGCATCTTGTTAGTCCGTTTTCTCTCCTCGCCTATCTTAAAGAGAGAAGCGTAAGCAGCCATTCAGAAAGTTATCTGTGGGTGTTTTCTCCCCCCACAAACGGAGGCTTGTTCTGTAGCTGTTTTAATCCCCGTTTTTTTTTCGACCACTGGATTTTGGGTTTTCTCAGCTCAGATATCTTAACTCCACGCTCATTTGAACTTTAGCAAGATTTGAAGTTTCACACTGATGTGTCTTTATGTGTTAGCACCGCCTACAGAGATGCTGTGGGAGTCCCTTCACATATTTTAAAGCTTCAAATTTAAAGTCAAATGTGTTGTTTCTTTGTGGCAATTTTAAAAAGTGGTGGGAAAACAAAAGCAACATATATTTACAATAAATCCTTAACATTGACATGATTATTTTTGATATCTTTAAGATGTATTAGTATTAAACCAAATGGTTTGGTTGGCAGAAAGAGCTTCCAAGTCTGAGTACAGCAAATACCACTGAAGCCCTTGTTTGTTTTCCTAATGGGTATTAATGCTGGGCATTAAAAAATAATCTTTCATGTATTACAGTCCTGCAGTGAAAGTGGGTGTTCAAAGCAATGACATCAAGCTGAACTCACAGAAATTGCATGTGAACATCAAGATTTAACATCAGTGGCTTGTAATAAATTGCAAATTCAATGTTTATGCAAAACACAAAAAGTTCTATTGTTAAAAATGTGGGAATAACGGCGTATATTATGCAGACACCAAAACGTCTTCTACTGGCTCCCTGAAGCAGTGAAAGGTTTATGCATAGCTGTTGATACACATCCTAACAGAGATAAAGTGCATGTGGTTGAAATTATCGGATAACCTCGATTCATTCAATGCCAGTTTAATAGGTACAAGCAAAATGTTGCTATCTCATTTTTAAAGTCAAATAATAGACATCTGTGTCAGAAATTTGTTTATGTCACTGAAAAAAATGAATTTGATATCACAGAATTGCAACGTACTAACTTAGAAAATATCTTGTCATTTCATATTATACTTTGAGAGAATCCACTGAAAAACTGACTTATGGATAGAAAAAAAAAGTTTTCTTTTCTTTTTTCCAGTGCCAGAAAAATGCTTTATTGGAAGGCTTACAAACCACAGCCAGGGATGAACAGGAAGGCAAAACATAGAATAAAAGGATTAAAACTGTGTTCAAAATTTTAAATCATGACTGCACTCTGGTGGTTGCTGAATTTAAGATATCGGTATCATCACAATGTCCTCAAAGCCCCTATTCTCAGTCTTAATGGGGTTCTTTATTGCATGTCACCCTCTCATACTCTCCACCTCTTGTTTTCTTTATCTTTGTTGCATACTGCCCACATGAAGGCGGCAATATGTAAAAGTCACAATAAATGAGGACCGCAACAATTACTTGCCTTTGGTATTAGCAGTTAATGCCCCTAATAAATAAATATAATGTACAGCTCTATATTCCTTAAAACACACAAGAACCTTTGAGTGTTTGTGAACCTAAGAGTCTTTGCGTGGATGCATTTTAAATATTTATAAAACCAACAGAAAATGTGTAAATGTGAATAAAAATGTCTGGCAGGTCAGTGAGGTGTCTTAGTTGAGACTGGTTATGTAATATGTAGTACTATTACAATTATTATTATTGTGTCTTTCTTGTTCTGCAGGCTGTTCATGTTGTTCGTGTTCCCAGTGTTGGACACGGGTGTCCTGCTGTGAAGGTCACAGTGAGGTCACTGGGGCTGTGACTGTTTCACCCAGCCGCCACAATGACCACTGATTTTTAACCAGTCAAATGTTAAATTCTGATTATTTTCATTCACAATATTGTTTATTATTTAAAAAACTTACAAACAGTTATCTTGTTATTATATTAAATTATGTCTCTGCGATGTGTATTCAGAAGCAAGCTCCCTTGCCCCCCTCCCGTCTAAAAAACGTTCACTTTGTCCTTACTATAACTTTCACACGAGAACATTCATTTGCTCATTCAGTTTAAACACATGCACTCACTTGAGATCAAGTTTTCCACCCTCTCTGGCTGCCAATCTCATTCCTGATGTTTTTTTTTCCTTTCTCGATTGGTTACTCAGATCGTGACCTCAGAGCCTGACCCGAGCCCCGGGGTCCCCTCTTGCTGGCCCTACGCTTGCCCCCAGGAGCAACTAAATACAGAGGAGCAGCCGTCATCTTACCGGACAAAAGGGCAAACATACCATGCTCACCCCCTCATGAGTCCAGCCAAGCGCACAGGGAGCACATTAGGACCTCTGAGTTTTATTTACCCTTTCTTTTTGCTCCTGCAAAGAGTCGACTGGGGCGTCAAGTTTGTCAGGTGCCTCAGCTGTGACCGTCTGACCACATCACGCACTCACACAGCCCTTCAGATTCCCAAAGAGCCTCATGTTGCACTCTCCTGATTCACACTGTCAGGTTTCATGCTTCATGCTACTGAAGCGTTATGTTTGAGAAAGATTTCTGGGACGAATGATCCGGTTACAACTTGAAGGCTTTCCTAAAGAAACCCTAGGCGTGAATACGGTCTCACGAGCACAGTGGCATTGAAGCTGAAAGGACGGATGTCTCCTTTCAAACACAAGAAGGGGATTCCAGTGGTGCTGGAGATCTTGAGCTCTACTTTAAGAATAGAGACAGTAACCTGATAGCTTAGCAAGGAAATAAAAAGTACAAAAAAGACAAAATCAAATGATGTCCGAGCATAAGTGAAGAAAACTGTTCTCATAAATACCTAATTTATTACTTAAATTACAGACAATCTCTGGTTTTGAGTGCAAAAACCATCACTGCTAGTTTTGCTCAATTTAAACACACAAGACCTAAAAATATTTAAGTGGCCATGTTCAGATTATTATTTAAACCATTTTATTTATTTATTTTACACACACACACACACACACACACACACACACACACACACACACACACACACACACACACACACACACACACACACACACACACACACACACACGTAAATTATATATATATATATATATATATATATATATATTTTTTTTTATATATAATTTTTTTTTAACAAGTTTATTTGATTGTTGTTATTTAATTTAATTTATATGACATAGATTCAACAAGGTGCTGGAAACATTCCTCAGACATTGACACATTGACATGATAGCATCACACAGTTGCTGCAGTCTGGTCAGCCATGTCTGGTACCCATCATGTTAATTCTCTGTTTCATCATATCCCAAAAGTGCCTGGGCTAGATTAGGCAGCCCATCTCAAACCAACCAACATTGGTTTGAGATGTTGATGACTGTGGAGGCCATTGTACAGTGAGGTCTCTGTCATATTCAAGAAACCAGCTGGTGATTTGAGCTGTGTGACACTGGTGCATTATCCTGCTGGATGCAGCTACCAAAAAATGGGTACACTGGTAATAAAGGAATGGACATGTTCAACATCCGTACTAAGGTAGGCTGTGACATCTAAACAATGCTCAGGTGGTACTAAGGGGCCCAAAGCGTGCCAAGACAATATCTCCTACACTATTATACCACAATTAGCTCGAATCATTGAGACAAGGTAAGATGGATCCATGCTTTGATCTTGTTTATGCCAAAGTCTGACCATCAAATGTCACAGCAGAAATCGAGACTCATCAGGCAAAGCAACATTTTTCCAATTTTCTATTGTCCAATTTTGATGAGACTGAGTGAATTGTAGCCTCAGTTTTCTGTTCTTAGCTGCTACTTAATGGTTTGTGTATTCAGAGATGCTCTTCTGTCTGACTTAACGAGTGGTTATTTGACTTGCTGTTGCCTTCCTACTGAGAATGGACAGAAAAAGAGACAAGATCCAGTGATGACAGTTCTGTGGGTAAAAGGGCCTTGATGATGCCAGAGGTCAGAAGATAATGTCCAAACTGATGGGAGCTGATGGTTTTATGGAAAAATCCCAGTATATCAGCAGACTCCAACCAGTCCATTTGGCACCAACAACCATAACATGTTTGAGACTCTATCATATATCAGTTTGCACTGACTTTAATTTAAACTGATATACCAGTTTATTTTCTTTACTTCCAATATTTTTCAATGCCAGTATCAAGTTTAAGTAAATAAATAAAGGAGTCAGGAGATAGAAACAAACTATTACAAGCAAAAAATAAAACTGTGTGTTATAATATTATGAATATATAAATATTTGTGCCCTTAAATAATATTTAGGTTAAGCTTTCTTTAACATCTTTTTCCAATATGAATAATTTATGGATGTTGTTATTGTTGTTAACTTAATGCCTTTAATCTTTAACAAAAAACCCTTAAATTATAAATTATGCCACTCCATTGGACGCCTTGTGAAATTACTCACACAGGGTTACATTTGCCAGGAACCGGAATGACTGGTGTTCATTGTCCAACTACCATGCAAAATTACCTGATTTATCTTGAGCACTTTCCAATGTCACACTGTCTGTGCTCATGACAAAAGTGCCCCTTGTTGTGGCACACCAGATAACTAAACCCTCCCTTGTGAAATACTCAACACCGATCCAAAACGCACTTTCTCAACCTTTTGTCCTCCAAAAAACAAAGAACTGCACTTTCTCTTGGCAAATGATGCCTTAATTGTGCAACTTAACAAGCTTGCTCCTTTTTTCCCATGAATAACAAAGAGTTTGATTCAAGTTTGTTTCTTTTTCTTTCTTTCTTTTTTTTTTTTTTTTTTTTTTTTTTTTTTTTTCCCTCCTCCTCCTCCTCCTCC
>VURO01003130.1:0-11031 GCA_015108175.1 Pelvicachromis taeniatus | reverse complement strand
AGGATCTTTTGAATCATCTTCAGCCTCTGAGCTCCACTGAATAAACACTCGTTTGGTGTGAATTCATGCTTTGGTTTTGGTTTCTACTCATTTTTCATATAGTTTATACAGTTATTGTAGTTCTTCCACTGCCCTCCACTTTAGCTATGAAAAATTCAATTGTAATTTTCTTCTTGTTTAAATTTTCCCATGAAAGATTGTATCCAGTTGCAGGCAGAGTTGCATACTGAAAGCAAGATTTCTGGGAAACTAATCAAGATCAATGAATTCTGTTTATTACATTGCACTGAGAATTAACATTAATAAGTAATGTGTCATAGTAATAACAGGGGAAAAAAACAAACTTGCAGATTGGCACTTTTAATTGCATTAACTTTTATCATGTTATTTTGCCATAAAAGGCAAAAATAACATTTATTGTATACATGGAGACTTAAAAACAGTACTTTTAGGAAAAACACCCTCTTAAATTTAATTATCTCTATATATTTTCATGTTACTGAAGAGACTGTTATTTAATAAAAGGGGAAAACAACGCTGTAGTGTAAATTCTTTATTTAGCTTCTATTTTGCTTGCTGCCCTTGTGACACTGTCTTGGTTAAGTGGGACAATTGTTAATGTACCTGTGCTTTCTGTGCTTTGGCAGCAGCAGTATGTGACTCATACTGTCAAACTTTTCATGTAGTAAGTGTTTTTTTTATAGCTTTGAAAGAAAATTGATGTAAAGCTTTTTAAAAATTAAAAACAGAAAAGCAGCATGTGTTTCCTTTTTAGTGAAAATAAGTTTACTTAATATGTCCCTTAGGTCTTATTTAGCCAGTGTTATCTGTCTCGGTTGGTGACCTAATAATGTTTATGCTAGTGTCAGCAGGTAGTTGGATTTGTTTAGGCCACTCACTGTGCTATATTGTCTCTACTGAGGAGGTGCAGGGCATTGGATTAGACATCCCTGTCTCTCTCATCCTTTCTCTCTGCCTCTCATTGGGGCAATGGTCCTCTACTCTTGCCCAGAATGGCCTGTCAACATACTCCCCTGTTCTTTTAAAACCTGGTAGAACAATTGGTCTCCGGGTCAGACTTGAGGAGAAGTTGAAGAGGATCAGAGATGAGCACAATCTTCTGTTGGGAATAGCAGGAACTGAATTACATAACAACAATGGATATCTTAACTTGATTAAAATCACCTGGATTAATAAAACATGGCTCTAAAGTTCTTAGAAATTCACTTGTTTTGGAGATCAAACCTCTTGTGGAATTATCTGAAATTCCCTCTGGACTGTTTTGTCTGTGGTTTGCTTCACTTTGTACTTTTGGAACAATCTTGAGGACTTGAAAAGTACAAATTTTTCTCGGCTGGCTTTGGATTGTGGTTAGAATTTACAATTGGAGTGTGTCCAGGTTTGTTGTGATGTTGCTGATGTAGTGGTTTTTATTGAAGCTGGGAAACAGGAACTTTATAAGGCCACAGTTTGTTAAAGTGTGAAAGGGATTCTTAGTTGTAAGCATAGTACTTAAATTAACTCAACATTAAGAGTTTTCTGATAAAATTTGTCTTATTTAACAATACCGTCATGGCATCTGAACCTTGTCCTCTGACTGGAGCAGAGAGAGCCGTGTGTAGACTTGTTCACTGTGGACCGCGACCTCAAGCTATGCTAAAACCTTTACCTCTGGAGCTCCAAGTGTATGTGGACAAAACACGGACCAAGCAAAAACACAGGTACTGTAAAAAAAACAAAACAAGACTCAAAAGGAACCGATAAAGGTTTTACAAACCAAAATGACCTTGGTGAACACACAAATTCCATATTAGGGCAATGTTATGAAATCTGACCAGAACATAGTGTAAGTAGAATCAGCTGCTGTGAATTACCACCGTTCTGTTCGTGTTACAGTAAATTCTTTTGGCCTCAAAAAGGTAGATGCTTTCACATCATCCATTTGACAATAAATAAGATGCAATACAGAAAACTCATGGTAAGTCTCTTTACCTTATGAATGGAGCCTTTTGATTAGTTGTAAGGATAATCCTTGCTTAACTCTACATTCTAGTACTTTATCTGGACTCTGGCGTTACTACCAAACTGTCTGGTCTTGTTTATCCTGGATTATGCAATGCATTTAGGGTCTATAATTCTGGATACAGCTCACTCATGAAGCCTTGTTGTATGCTCAGAATTGTTTTCAGTGGCTTGAACAGTGGTACACTCAGCATACAGTGAGTTCTGGCCGGACACATGGGTATCTATTGAATGTATCCCTGGAATGTGCTGTTGTATTTTAGCTCTACAGCCAACTTCAATCTCTGAAACATAGTTTTGTTAACAGCAACATAGGGAAATACCAGATTTTGATAGACTTCATGCATTAACCCAGCAGTGGTCTGGCATCCTATCCAGAGTGTACCCCTGCTCTCATCAGTGACAGCTGGGGTAGGCTTTAAGCTGCCACAGCCCTGAAGCAGATAAGCAGTTAAGGAAGTGGATAGATGACATTGTCTCAGATTGCAGTCAGTAGAGAACCATATTATTTTTCAAATGTTTTCTCTCTGGTGTGGGTGGGACACTCTGTCTCTGTTGTGTTATTTTGTTTCATATCCTCATGAAAATCTTCACGAGGTTAACCTAGAACATGCAAGCGAACGGCAGGTCTTCGAACATCAGGCTGTTAAATGATTTGAGCAGTTAAAAGTGTATCACCTTTTCAAGGAGTTCGTCTTCAAGCTCAAACTCAGTTACTAAGGCAACAGTCCACAGAATTTATTACGGACCTTGTTGTCATGGTGATGCTGCCTCTCTGTGAAAGTATATTTTGCTGGCAAAGTAATGGTATCCATGTTTACTGTGATAGTACTAATGTTTTTACTTCATTAGTTTCATGACATTATTGTATGCGTGTACCTTGCAGGATGGAGGCCTCATGCTTAGAATTGGCCTTGGAAGGAGAGCGGCTATGCAAGGCTGGGGACTTCAAAGGGGGAACAGCGTTTTTCGAAGCAGCCGTAAAGGTCGGGACAGAAGACCTGAAGACCCTCAGTGCCATCTACAGCCAGCTGGGCAATGCATACTTCTACCTCAAGGAGTATGGCAAAGCCTTGGAATACCACAGACATGACCTTACCTTAGCAAGGTGAGCAATGCGCACAAGCTATGAGTAAAATATTGACCTCAACTTTGTGCTTCTTGTTTTGAGCCGCTTGAAAGTCTTGTTCAGCAATCTGTTTACTGCACAGTAGACAGCTGTTAAGTTTCACATTTTAAATCAGTTAACAGGCACTTTAGCTGAAAACAGCTGCATCTTTACGATAAGGGAACTTATACACAGATCAATAGTTATGTCGTTAAACCCTGCGTACATATTGCCTCCAGCCCATGGACATATAAGAGGACTGTGCACCAGGAATCATATGCTCTGTTCTGTTATTTGATGTACACACAGTTCAAAAGGAAAACGGTCGTTTCCACTGTTTTTTCTTTACATGATTTGATTCAAGGAGACCTTCAGGAATTTCAGACAAAGAAAATTTGGTGAAAAAGTGAGGGGGCTCTTACGTAGTAACAAATACCATCTGCATATTTAGCTTGTGAGTAATCTGGTCTCCTGCAGTTAGTGCAGCTGGTACTCCTGCAGGGAACTGATTAAAGACCCCAGGGAGATTTACCTTGTTACATTACAGTCTCACCAGGGTCACTGGGACTTGGTCCTTGGAAGTAGGCAACTGTTGTTACAGTATTTTAATGGTTATTCATTAACTAAATGGATAACTCGTGGGTTCCTGTGGGTCATGTGGGGCGCTGGTTAGAGGACAATAGCGTAGTGAAACAGTGTGGTAGTAGCAGGTTCATAAGAGCATATAATAACTCCTAGCACTTAGAGCATACCATCTTTTAGTTCCTCGGTCTCAAAGTGTGAAAGTGAATAAAGGAGAACAACACAATGGGGAAAATTTTTTCTCACTTCCAGCATGAAGAGAAAGTAGGCCATAGCAGCCAGAGAGGAACTAATCGTGTTGACAAGTTCTGGTTCAATGATGCATGATTAAGCCTAAAATAATTAGCGGACATGGTGCTCTATTTACTGCTTGTTGTGCTTTATAATGCATTGTCAGTGACTCTCTAGGGTTGTGCATAACTTTGCATGTATAACAAATAAAGAAAATAATTTATGTTCACTAACCCACTGTTGAATAAATGTACTATAGCAGCAATATGACTGAATATTTTACAAATTCCTTGAAGGGGATAGTTATTTTAGGTCCAGAAACAGTGAACAAAACCACAAACCTAAAGTGATAAAGAGATTCAGAAAACGATCAAATACGGTTTGTTGTAGATATTAATTGTACTGATGTTTAGTTTGTGGTACACCAAGCTTATTGTTGTGTGTTTTTATTTTATTTTATTTATTTTTTAAATAAAAGCTGTGTGGATCACAGTTTGATCTAAATGTTTATCTACTGGGGTCTCGAAAAAGCATTGATTTTGATTCTTATGGTGCAAGATCTCTGAGCAATAACTTGGTCTTTAACTCTGCCACTAATTCCAAAGATGTCTTTCCTCCACAGAACAATAGGAGACCGAATTGGAGAAGGAAAAGCCAGCGGCAACCTCGGTAACACTTTAAAAGTATTAGGGCGTTTCGATGAGGCCGCTGTCTGCTGCCAAAGACATCTGGACATTTCTCAAGAGCAGAGTGATAAGGTAAGATTACGTACATATATTTGGATATCCAAGCAAACCAACACGAACGCAAAATGAAAACCTTCTGGGAAAACGATAGTGACACCCTGTGTTTCTTCACTGCCCTGAAGGTTGGAGAGGCCAGAGCACTGTATAACATGGGGAACGTGTTTCACGCAAAGGGTAAACAGCAGTTATGGGGCTGCACCCAGGAACCAGGGGACCTGCCTCCTGATGTCAGAGACACACTGCAAAGGGCTACTGGATTTTACGAGTATGTATGTTTTGTGCCTTTACAACAAATGAATGTATAGAACAGCATATCAGAGTCACATCAGTAGCTTTGACATACGAATGTTGCTGCGTTTTTTGACGCTATTGAGGATTTTTGAATATTGTTAATTTTGCCTTCCCTTTTTTGTCAAGTAGTGGCTGAGAGTTGGTTTGGCTGCTTATTCATTTTAAACAGAATAACAGTGTAATTGAATTTGCTTTTGAGTCCCTGATGATCGAAAGCAACCGTCACAACCCTCGCTGTGCTACTGTCTTTATGACCGGGGTGAGGTTGACTTTGAAAAGATTTTTCAGTCTGTTTTTAACACCACCACTGTGATAATAAAGGTTTCATTTTCTTTTCACCAAACCATCAAATATTTCAATCTTTACTCTCCTGCTGTTATTTTAACAAGATCGTTTTCATTAATGTGCCAGTCTTAAGACAAAAGCATATAGGTTAGTCACTCACAATGTGTATGCAAACAGTTTGGAAGCTTTAAGACGTCTGTAAATGTTTCATATTTACCAGATAATGTGTACCAAACAGGGGAACCCACTGAGGTCCTTGACCCGGTTGCTCGTTTGCAGGTTTAGAGGGACGAATTTGGGCAAAACTGACCTGAACTTATTGTAATGCAGGTTTTACAGCAAAAAGTCTTCAGTTGAACCTTGATAAAGAAAGTTTTTGTCTTTCAACACAAGAAGTACAACATACTGAGTATATTACTATACACTACTGATTTCTTTATAAATTATAGGCTGAAATGTTCATGGGCAGACTCTAAATGACATTAAAAGGAGACCAAATGCAGTTAGTGCCAATTTGGTGTTTCTGTGATATCTGAAAATATGACCAATACACAAGAAAAAACACTATTTTCCACATGGAAGTGTTTGCAACACAACTCATCTTCCTGGGTAATTTAATGAGCCTATTAAAAAAACAGATTAATTAATATTTGTAGAAAATTTGGTTCTTTTCTAACTATAATGAATGTAGTAATTGCTTTATGCCAATGTAAATATACTCAACACTTATAATTAGTTGTTGTCTCATGTCATTCCTCGAATAGTAGATTCAATTCTTTTGGTTACACATAAAACTGGGAATGCAAACACATAGTTTAACAACCAGTAACAACTAAATTTGTGTGCTTGGATGTGTAGGATGAACCTGTGTTTGGTCAAAGAGCTTGGTGACCGAGCCGCTCAGGGGAGAGCCTATGGGAACTTGGGCAACACCCACTACCTGCTGGGTAACTTTGTGGAGGCTATTAAGTTTCACCGTCAGGTAAGAAATCCAGATTTCATCCACAAGTGTCAAGATTGCACTACTGTCATGCAGAGATGGACAGTATCAGCCATAATGATCTCAAGCTTGGTCCATTCACTGTGCAGCTGTTCAGCAACGGTGGCCTCCCATCATATAATACATATATGATACATGCACATCAAAAGTATTTTGGAATAGACACATTTTATTAGTAAACGCATGATGAATGATGTTGAAGTTGAAAATGTACCACAAACTAAATTCTTCGGTGTATTCATAGATTGTAAATTAAGTAGGGAACCTCTATAAATCAGAAATGTTTACGAGAGTCGCATTATTACACCAAGTCAAAGAATTTTATAAATCCCATCTCTTTTTAGATAATGTACTGCTCATTCATAGTTCCATACTTGACTTACACAGTGGAAGTATGTGGAATTAAGAGATTTCAAAATCATGCAGATTATATATAAAGTAAAAAAACCCAAAACAAACAAAAACCACTGGTTATCTCCAGGAGTTGGTTTCAGCTGCAAACAACCAATTAAGAGGAAATTTTTCTTTTTTTTTCAAACCACAGCTAAGAACCGGTAGACATAACAGTTTTTCTGTTAATGGAACTACAGTACTGTGCAAAGGTTTTAGGCAGGGGAGAAAAAATGATGTAAACAAAGAATGCTTTCAAAAATGGAAGTGATAACCAATCAACAAAATGCAGTGAATGAACAAAAGGAAACATTTAAATCAAATAAATATTTGGTGTGACCACGCTTTGCCTTCAAAACTGCATCAATTCTTCTTGGTACACTTGCACACAGTTTTTGAAGGAACTCGACTGGTAGGTTGTTCCAAACATCTTGGAGAACTAACCATAGATCGTCTGTGGCTGTAGGTTTTCTCACATCTGTCTGTCTCTTTGTGTACAGTGGGGCAAAAAAGTATTTAGTCAGCCACCAATTGTGCAAGTTCTCCCACTCAAAAAGATGAGATAAAACTATAATTTTCATCATAAATATACAGAAGAAGTTACAGGTCTGTGAGAGCCAGAAATCTTGCTTGTTTGTAGGTGAATAAATACTTATTTTCCACCATAATTTGCAAATAAATTCTTTAAAAATCAGACAATGTGATTTTCTGGATCTTTTTTTTTTCATTGTGTCTCTCATAGTTGAGGTATACCTATGATGAAAATTACAGGCCTCTCTCATCTGTTGAGATCAGGGCTCTGTGGGGGCCATACCATCACTTCCAGTGCTTCTTGTTCTTCTTTATGCTGAAGATAGTTCTTAATGACTTTGGCTGGTCGTTTGGGGGCCATTGTCCTGCTGTAGAATACATTTTGGGCCAATTAACAATCATTTATATTTCTAAATTATTCTTCATTTTCAGCATTTTTTTCACACCTGCCTAAAACTTTTGCACAGCACTGTAAATAGATAAATAATAAATATATACGCATAAAGGGTAGGTGCATATACGCTTGTTTATATTATATGCCCTTTTTGCCTGAGATAAGGTTGTTTCCCTTTGCTTTTGGAAAATACTGCTTGTTTTGCAGTATTTTCAGACAGAAATAAAATGCATTAATGAACGAATGTCATTTGCATTTGGCTGAACAAAAAACCCCAAACATTTAAATACAGCTCTTTCATTTTTCAAATGTGTTTCACAACATCATGTAAAATATGAACCTAATGTTTTACATATGTTTTGCCTTGTCTGGTGTGGTTTTGATGGCTTGTGTCCTTACTGTTGTGGCCATGACCTCCTGGATGTTTGAACTGTAGCACAGGGTGAAACTGCATTTTCTTTTTTTTAGCCTCTTTTATCTATTAAATGCACGGAGAAGCAAACAGGTGGCTACCACCGAATTTGGTTTGATGTTGAGAAGAGATCAGAACCATCTGCATGACTTGAGCTTTTAGCTTCTAAATTCAGTCAGAGTAGAGTACAGTTAATTTAATTTCAGTCAGTGAATAAATTTTAATTTCCGTGGTGTTGCTGAGAGAAGACCTTTACCTAGTTTCCCTCACATAGATGTCAGTCTGGCTAAATATTTTACATGCAAAATAATAAGACTGATCACTTTACAGTCAGTTTGAGAGCACAGGATGACTGACCTGTAGTTTAAATTGGTTTTCTTTATTATTTTTTATACATCCTTTTTTGCAAAACAACAAACCTTCCTTCCTTCTTCTCTTACAATGTGCATTTATTTCCATGTAAAATGTCAGATGTTATGTATGTTTTTGCTGATCTTACCAAAGTAGATTTGGTGTAAAAGTGTGTGTTGCAGTTATCCATCTAATGCTGTGCACTAGTACACAGTTTGCAAAGACTGATGGCTACTCATACAGAAAAAGGAAAAAATTGGTTTCTTGGTGAATCAGCGGGAAGCATGGCTTCAGGCGCCCACCCTCCAAGTTTCTATTGAAAACCAAGTTCTTCCTCAGGTGGTAAACTGATTTCTCCCCCTTCTTCCCTGTTACAAATCTATCAGTATGCTGCAGAGGGGAGGTTTCCTATGGAGAGAATCAGAGGAGCTGATTTGATGCACCGGTGCTGCAGCATCACCTCTGCTTATGAAATAACGTTTCCAACAGAGCTTTCAGTATGAACTTGTGAAAAACCTCTCTGCCTGAGCACCAAGTAAAAAGCACGCACCCAAGTAAAACAATGTAAAAGGAGGATTTAACCTCTTGACATTAAAGCTAACAAGTGAAATTAAAAGTCTTGATTTGTGAACATGTTGCTCTCGTCATTTACAGCGATTATCCATTGCCAAAGAATTCGGGGACAAAGCAGCTGAACGGCGAGCTTACAGTAACTTAGGCAATGCCCTGATATTCCTGGGACAGTTCAACACAGCCACAGAGTACTACAGGTGAGGAAAGAGTGCAGTCTGACATCTAGTGGATTGAAGGAGAAATTAAACAATTTTAACCACTTAGAAAATCTCATAAATGCTTAAATACATGTAGTGAAATAGCTATGTAGCTATTTAATCCTCATTCTTATTTATGTACCCTGTTTCTCGCATTCTTCCTTTGTTAGCCTCTATTTTCTTCTTTTGTTTCCAACCCTTATTTATCCCATTATTTTCCTTCCTATAGGAAAACTCTGCAACTGTCCAGGCAGCTGAGGGACCAGGTGATGGAGGCTCAAGCATGTTACAGCCTGGGAAACACTTACACTCTTTTGCAGCAGTATGAGAGGGCCATAGACTATCACCTCAAGCACCTGTACATAGCACAGGAGCTTACAGATAGGTATAGTTTAATAACAATGTTGAAAGAAAACCAGATAAATGACCACAGGAACAGTTTTTAATGTCATATGTTCACTTTTTCATAGGGTTGGAGAGGGTCGTGCATGTTGGAGTCTGGGAAACGCATATGTGTCTTTAGGGAACCACAAACAAGCTCTCTACTATGCCAGAAAGCACCTGGAAATCTCTAAAGAAGTGATAAATCTTTACCAGTGCAATAATATAAAAAGGACTCTTACATTTCAGGTAATGTTTTTCATCTCTTTGTCCCTGATTTCATCCTCAGATCGGAGACAGAAATGGTGAACTGACAGCCAGGATGAATGTGGATCAGCTGATGGAGGCCCTGGGGGTCACTGAGAGCGACCTTTCACCCTCAAGTTCAGAGTTTGAGATGCAAGGTGCTGAAATATATATATATATTTTTGCTTTTTACATGAAAGGTAATGTGGTGATGCTAGACGTTGTGTTTAGGATATACTTTATTGA
This sequence comes from Pelvicachromis taeniatus, assembly GCA_015108175.1. Taxonomy (NCBI): domain Eukaryota; kingdom Metazoa; phylum Chordata; class Actinopteri; order Cichliformes; family Cichlidae; genus Pelvicachromis; species Pelvicachromis taeniatus. Next base: position 1,045 of record VURO01003130.1, on the reverse strand, counting down.
TGTCAAAATTTGGGAAATTATTGCCACAGTAGGCAAAACATGAAAAACAACCTGCCTCAGTAACATAAATACAAGGTCACCAAAACAAAAATAGCCCAGAAATATTACAAAATATACTTGTTGATTAGTTTGGGAAGGTGCTTTTTATACAGTCAGGTAAAAGTCTCATTGAAATGATCTCTTTCACCAAAGTGTGTCTGTAATGTGTCAGAGCACAAACTGTATCATGTAGCTAGATGCTGGTTAGCATGCTGTTGTTTATGCTCAGTATTAACTTCCTTGTTTTGCTCAACTGTGTGAAGACAATGCTTCTTCTTTGCAAAGTATGTGCAAATACTAACTTCTCTCACAGATGCACCAATCCAGAACACGGGACCTTTCTCCTGCATTTACTCTAGCGCTTCTACCCAAATATAACTCACTGATAAGTAGTGTGAATTTTCTCACGTGGTTTGCGATGTCTTTTTCTTCAGCTAGCAGAAAAAAGGTGGGAACAGAAACCAAGGCGGAGAGGAAATGCTTCTGTCCTATACATTTGTATGATTCTTTAATGGTTAATCTGCTAGTATGTGCTGACTATGTAGTCAGAATTGTGTTTTTAATGCTAAAATATTATAATAATAATCATAATCATAATAATCATCAGAGGTGTGGACTCGAGTCACATGACTTGGACTTAATTTTATGACTTTAGACTTGACTTGAAAAAATGTTATAAGACTTGGACTTGACTTGGACTTTAACACCAATGACTCGGGACTTGAATTGACTTGAACCTGTTTACTTGAAATCACTTGATATTTTACCCCAAATCTAAAATTTAACACACATACTATATTAAACGTGCGGACCATTAATTCATTTTATTCATTCAGGCATTCTTACCACACTCCGTATGTATGTGAGCGTGAGCTGTAGCACAGCCAATCAGATTAACCAGATTTAAAAAAAAAAAAAACATTCAAGAACAAAACAAAAAAGCTTCCAAGAGTAATTTCTTTCGGGTACATAAACTACGAATTAGTCAACAAAAAACGAAATGCAA
>VURO01003129.1:22160-53399 GCA_015108175.1 Pelvicachromis taeniatus | reverse complement strand
AAAAAAAAAAAAAACCCTCCGCGCTGTCCTCTGTTCATCACTTGGCCAGCTGTTTCCAATCAGCTGTCATCTACGACCAGCGGCATTTAAGCTGGATGCAGCGACCATCAAAGTGGGATTATTACACTGAACTGGAACTGTTGGCTAGCGAACTTGCTAACTCTGATTTTCTGGTCTTTTCCTTCCTCTTGAGGAGAGTCGGGCGGAGAGAAGTTTCGGGGAGCACCACTCGTGCACTGGGCTACCACAGACAAGGAGACACTCGGGAGCAAAGGAGGAGCACAATTGGGAACTGCATTATTTGTGAACTGTTGGAATACGTTTTGGAGCACTGTAAGTAAACGCACTGTCTTTTCACCTCAGTCTAAAAACCGCGCCTGGGTCCTCTTTCCCTCTCATTTCTGCAATTCAGAGAAGGGAATAAAAGCCGGTCTCCAATAACTGCTGGTCTCTTTTAAACGCCGGATAATTTTTTGAATAAACGCCCGGGCTACAATTGGAAGATATACGGTAATCACAATTTGGATGACCACACAAGCTTGTAAAGTTTGACCTTTTTTGTGTGCTGTTAGTAATTTTTTTTCATCTTTTGACCTTAAACTCCTAGAACTTTGTGAGTTCTTTTTTTTTAATAATTACTTTAAAATCTAGATTTAACAACATTTAAAAAAGCTCCTTGTGGCCCTCCACATTCACAGCCTACACTTTGCAACCTACCATTATACTGTAAAATAATAATTGACTAAAGCTCATTTAGCTTTACATTACAAGGAAAATATATCAAAATAGTCAGAAAATATTAGAAGAAAAATTGTAGCTACCATCACATCGCTAAACATGTAGCATTTGAGCAGAAGTGGCCCAAGAATTGAACTTTGGGAAACAACATATACTTACTCAGATGTACAGGTACAAACAACAAGTGGTCGCTAACAATTTAAAATGATTTAAATTAATTAATAGTTCTGTATAAATTCTGTATAATAGAAATTATACAGAATTTTCCAGTATCATTATCTGTAGCAGCGGAGCAGCAGAAGCAGCAGTTTACATTCTGTGTAATTCAGTGACTGAACCTTGACACCTGAACACAGGCCAAGAAAAAAAAAGTCCTAGTTCCAATCACCACCTGGCTGCTTAAGAAGGAGAGAAAGAAAGAGAAAGGGCAACAGAAAAACAGTGGTTGCATAAAAAAAAAATTAAACACCCATAACACCCAAACCAACAACCACATACAAGACAGCCTGTTGAAAATAGAAAAGGAAAAGAAAATCACAGAGGTGCTTGGCTCAGACCTGATCCTCAACAAAATCAGGTATAAATGCATCATTTTTTAATTGTATAATTTAAGTCTGAGCCCCTGCCTTAAGCTAAAGATGCGTTTTTACAGTCAAGCTGTAAGTTGCGGCAACAGTAGCTCCCACAGTGCACTTGATTTAACATTAAACCCAATCATTCCCACAGAGACAGACAGGTAAATTTGAAAGGAAAGAGACCAGGACTGATGAGAGCAAGCATAGAGTGGCGAAGAGGGGTGGAGCCTGATTGTAGTGAGACACCCCTCCCTTGAGAGTGGCTGGGACATACCGCACAGTCAGATACTGGTGTGGCATCTGGAAACGGCTTGCAACGAGGTTTGGTGAGGAGGCTGCCCTGATGGAGAGATGACATGAGGTGGGACTAGGCAGACACAGAGACACACAGACAGATGGATGGAAAGGAAGACTGAAGATGTACTAAAAGATCAAATAAAACCATTTTTAGACTAAAAATATCCACATTACATACACACTTTAGAACTACGGACTTTTATGCAAAGAGTTTTCCCAAGGTGCTGTAGAATCGATGTGTTTATCATTTTTAGTGTGGAAGAGACACACTAACCAGCTAACTAGTCAGCTAATCTGACTAGCTGATAGCTTCACAAAAAAACAAACAAACAAAAAAACAAAAAACAGTAATAGGCATCTTGGTTAGTAGCCAACTTGTGGATAATAGGACTTCAGTAAAGCATCATATGACTTGGGCTCATTGTTGTGTACAAGCTGTTCCTGATAATAATCCAAACCCTTTTAATGGCATAATATGTGGTTTTAATGTTGTGGCTGATCAATTTCTATTAGCAACCTTCATGCTACATTCATTAAGTTAGCTTGTTAGTGATGTGACACCATCTTCTATGGCTAAAATTCCCTTATTTATCAGAACCCTGTCAAAGCAGTAACCCATTAAACTTTAATGTACGCTGTAGTAAACCAAAAGTACTAATGCAACACTTCTAATTTGTGTTTATTTATAAATACATTTTATACTGACAGCACTAACAAGTGCTAATGAATGAATTACCACAGTTCTTGTCCTGAACGCTGTCTGAAACGTCGCATGTGCGCTGTGTAATTAAAATTCACTGTGCGATCAGAGGAACACATTATTATGAGAAATAATATTTGCACCGGGAGGAGGCCCCGGGGCAGACCCAGGACACGCTGGAGAGATTATATCTCTCGGCTGGCCTGGGCAAGCTGGAGGAGGTGGCTGGGGAGAGGGAGGTCTGGGCTTCTCTGCTTGTGCTGCTGCCCCCGCGACCCGGCCCCGGATAAGCGAAAGAAGATGAATGGATGTAATATTTGAACAAATTAAAGTGAGGATAAGTAGAAAAAAAAATCTACATCTTAAAATGTAAAAGTATTTTCAAATTAGACAGTTTAAATGATTATATTAGGAAAACAGAAGTGTTACTGTTAAAGAGGATTTAGTTATTGTGTGTATGCAGCCAATTATGACGGTGAATTCTGGCTTCTCACAGCAATCATTGTGAGTCGAACATGGGCTTCAGACTGATTTAAACAATGTCCACAGGCGTTTTTTTGTGTGTTTTTTTTCACCTCTTCGATCTGAGTAAAATTTTAGAAACTATTTACTCTGACATTATTCACTCCGGCACTCCAATCAAATCATTTTGCTTATGAGGGGCATCCAATGAGGATAAAGATGGCTTAAAAGGGAGGGTTTTTTCAGACAGATGATGAACTGAGGGGTTGCACTGATATTATTGATATTAACGAGGATTGCTTTGGATTATTTTGCAAATCATGCAAAGCTACTGTAACAGAGCCAAAGGACAAATGCATTGAACTGAAAATAAACAGGTCCCCTTTAATGTTAAAAATGATGCGATATTCAACTGTGTTTGTCAGCCAAAGTAGTAGGCCAGCATGAAAAGAGTACTTGCTCTTTTTTATTATTTATATTTGTCAACAAGTCTTCTGTTTAAACTGTGTTTCAGCAACACTGTCATTTAAATCCAAATTATATTCTAAATTGTTTAAAATTATCTATTAATTAAGAAGCAATTCATTGCTTTTGTAGTGTATAATGTTTCGCCCAATGTGAAGAGCCACTTCAGAATGTGCTCTCACCTGTAAATACTAACTGCTATTATAACTCCCTCTCTAATACAGGGAATACATCCCTGTGTTCTACAGAGATAATTCATTTTAAACATAAAACACATTGTTTATGCTTAATTTACTCAATGTCAAGCTTTTTTTTTTTTTTTTTTTAGTATTTATGGACATCTTTAATTCACAATAGCTGCAACAAATGCACCCCTTCTTCCTTTCTCAACACTTAAACCCTTTTGCCTCCCCACTGTGCTTAGAGGCACAGTCTCTTTCATCACAGTCAACCTCTCACATCACTTTGTAGACATCCTGACAACACCACCGGGAGGGAAACAAACAGCATGACATCTTTCAAAACATCTTTCTCTGCCTTCGTCACATCAAAGTGCACCGACCCCCGAATCTGAAAATGGATCAGTCACAAGTGGGAGAGATGTTCACCTAATATAGAACCAGAACAAGGAGTGAAGCCGCTGGCACTTGGGATAAGAGTTGAATCTTCAAGGTCGGAAATTCTTCAAAAATCCATTAACAGATGTGAAAAAGGCACCTCTGCTTATGCACAGAACAAACAATAAGAGCTTTATGCACGAGGGAATGTGCATAAAGTTGTACTTGACAGTACTTCCTGTGAGCCATCTTTAAGTATAAATGTAATTTATACAAGATATATTAAATTTAATTTAAGAAAAACCCTTCTTCCTAGTCTATATAAAGAAAAATCAGACAAAGTTTAGCAGAACTAATGGGAATTTTATTTATTTATTTATTGTACTGGATATTGCCCTGTCATTCCTACCTGACTTTATTTTTTTGTACTTTAAAATTCATGTCTAACCTCTGATTATTATTTCATTCATATTTACACTCCCTGTTGAGTTTCAGTTTTCATACTTGATACGAAAACTGATGGGTTTTATTTTGGGGGCTTTTTATGGTTTGATAAATGTCATCCATAAATTCATTATCCATTTTCGAATTTAATTTTTGAACAAAAAGCAGAAGAAAAAGAGGCCAAAATTACAGATAATTAATTGATTGGATAACCAACAAAGAACTCCAGTGTGGCAGTTGTTGTTTGCCTAAAAGAATAATAACATAATTTTTCGTTTTAAACTTTGACAAATTTCTAAAATATTTGTGTTTTTTGATTTTATCACAGTGTTTATTATGGTGTAATAAATTCGTTAAGCACTGTTTGCCAGATATACAGTTAATAGCTCTTTGGAAATCAATTTTTGGAACAAAATCCAATTTTATGCCCACATATTTCACAGATTCAGCTAAAAATAGAAACAAATGGACTGTTTTCATGACAGGCTACCAGTAACAAAGTTCTAAACAAATTTAAATGTCTGTTAAAAGTAGAAACAATGCTGATTCATCCTTTGAGCTAAGTAACTTTTGTATGCTTGAATGATTTATAGTTAAGTGTTAAGTGGCCAAAAATGTTCCTCTGACACTGGTCCAGTACAAGAACTAATGAAAGTATAAAATAGCTGTTTAATAATCCTTTTGTTTTATATGCTTTGCTTCTAAAACTTGGAAATGGTTCCACCTGAATTACTTCTTAAGTTCTTTTGATGTTATTGTCTTTTGGGTCTGGTTTCTTCTGGCTACTGGTGTCTTGTAAGCATATTATTTTATACATGAGACAATAACATATTCGAAAAATAATGAATCAATCAAACCATGTGGCAGTTTCTGTTCTAACTAAAGAGGTGAAATGAAATGGAAGCAGCAAAAAGGTTTTTGAGTTTTGAACTCTAGCGCTTTCATTTTTGTCAAGGAAAATGCTGTCAGGGGACCGTGCTGCAGGCTAAAGCCACATATTGTCAGAAATAGTTCACCAATGTTGAATATGCTATAAAATATTTGGTGTATAGATTGATGGTAGTGATTTTGTCCAGCAACTGTTACTCGTGCGTGATCAGAGGAGACCTCGACAGAGAGCAGGAGCATTAGGACTTATTTTCCCCTTCAGCTAAACACCATCCAACTGTTAAAAACACCGGGTCTGAAAAAGGAGGCAAATGTAAATAATCCCCTAAAAAACAACATGAGGCCCAACAAAAATCAGCGGACTTTTTGCAGAGTAATTAACATCCACTTAGATTCAATGGGCTTTTAAAAACGTCCACTTTACGTTCTGTCTAAAAGCAGGCAGCGTTACATGTGCGCCTGGTATGAAATACTTTTTTCTGCTTGCAGTAATACATGGCTTGGGATGCACAGCATGAAACAGTACGGAGCGGTAGACCCAATGAAGTCTGAAAAGTGACACAGTGTGAATAACACCCTGGATAGTGAAAGTACTGGAGCAAAGTTATTTTCTTTCCAGATGAACAGTCACTGTTGGACAGCATCAGGATTTCATCTTCACAGGCAGTTACATTCTCAAAACATCTGAACTCAAAACAGAAAAAATTATACCTATACCCTGAATGGACTGAAACAACCAACAAACATGTTAGTTATTATTTGGAGATCGAGAAAATGCGAATATATTTTTTTAAATCTATTTGTGATTGAATCCATTTTCGTAATTCGTGAACCTGCTTTTAGTGACATTCTGTCAGCTTAATATTCATAAATATAACACATTTAAAATAAAGATAAGACTAAAACTCGGGATAAGGTCTGATTCTTTATCGATTGGCTCACTATTTCCAGATCCGTGTTTCGTTATCTGAGTCTCAACAGAAAGAAAAAAACATACTTGCTTTTGTTACAAGCTCCGCTGACAGGAGTTTGATGCCATTTTTATGCAATGCCTACATATCAGAAAATAACATGCCAGCATTGATAAAAGAAATTGATAAGCTTGGAAGTTTCCGAGTTTGCAGAACTGGAAAATTTGGAGCAGTTTCTTATTTCCTCCCTCTATGACTGAGAAGTTCTTAGTTTAGTATCACGAGCTAGTGTTTCCAAGCCTAAAGGCAGTTTAGGTGAGAAGTGAGTCCAGGAACATGTTTCTCATTTCATTTTTTCCAAAATCATGGGACTGTGCTCCATGTTGGGCCTCCAGGTGAGACTGAGGGATCTGGGCTTTAAGCATGTCCTTAACTGTTGTATGCCAGTGTGAATGTGTGTTCCAGCACAGACAGCAGAAAAAACATGCAGGCGCAATTTTCGCTCTACAAACTACAAACACAAATTTGTCCACTTTAATTAACTTTAATTAAAATTAAAGTTGAGAGACTGCTGATTACACACACTGGAGGAGATCAGAGGCACGTGTATAAGAGGAAACAGTGCGACTTCCACAGAGGAATCTAAAACAACAGCCAGACTGATTGGTCACAAGTGCACGACAGGATGATCTTGAACAGAAACTAGCAAATTTAAGTTCACTTCTAGAACCGGCTGATCACAACTTGTGACTGTACTTTGTTTTGAATAAATCTCTTTCAGTGACCTGCTGCTCTTTTTATTGACATTCAACTTCGGTTCTTGTGTCCACACATCCTTTGGAGGAAGCTCACTTCTCACGCTTTTATACATAGTTGTATTATTTTGCTCGTGGCAGTAGGCAAAGGTGTGATGTTGATTGCCATACAGATCTACAGCACTGCCTTCTTACTCTCTCTTTACCACAGCAGAATGGTGCAGCAGAAACAGCACCAATTCTCTCTACTCTGCAGGAACTGTGCACCCACCCCCCCCCCTTCTTCTCCCACATGCTTCCACTGAGTAGGAGATGCTCTGTATCTCATTGTACATCTGTATAGTGATAATAAAGGTATCCTATTCTACTCTATCCTATCCTACAGGTGCAGAAACCTTCCCAGTCCTGAGCGGGCACTCTACCTGCTTGCAGCTGATGGCTGAATGACAGTTCTGCAGTGGTCCTACACCCAGCCTATAGACAGCCTCGAAGATTATTGCCTATATGTTGAAGCTGTTTATTGTCACCAAGGGAAAAGTGTCCCCTGCAGTCTCCCATGTGTGCTTCTCATGCTGTAGATCTTTTAGTCGTCGTTGTTTTCCTTATTTTTGTTTTTTTTTTTATCTTAGGAGTTGTTTTATTTGCACTGCTCCAGTTGTGATATACACTATTGTCATTCAGATTTTTTTTGTTCCATCACACTGTCCATGAAATCAGCATTGAACCTACGTATATCATCCTCCCCATTAGGCTACATACTGTTGGGTTATTGGAGGACTGCACGCAAGCATGCTTGCATTTGTTGCTTACCCCCTTGATTAAGCTCTGCATTACCTACTCAAACTGCCACGAATTCTGTACCATAAAAAACGCATTAAGAACCATGGCCTCAGACAAATCTCAAATCCTTGATCCTTCCACTTAGAGGTCATCTCCCAATGAAACCAAGCACGCCATCTTCTAAATGCTAAGAAAGATAGATAGATACCATAAAACTTGGAAATTCTGTCCATGAAAGTTAAGAGGAGAACTGATGATAGAGAGCAGCTTTGGTAGACTCAACAACAACGAGTGGTGGGATAGTTGTAGCATGCCTGGTTGATCATTGTAGGTAGTGTCTCATAGATGGTTATGGCAGGTACTTTTAAGCTGCGCACCTTACGATAACAAAAGTTACTACAGTTGAACCTGACATGACTTTCACATACTAGTAGACGCGAACAGTGGAGGTTATTCTCTTTTAGCCAGAGGATGGGATTATTTTAAAATCTCTATGTGCTTCTTATTTATTAATAACTGTGCTTCTAAAAACCTGCTCTCAATGGATAAACAGACAAAGAAAAGGTGGAAGTTACATTCAAAGATAAGTAAAGAAAAGAGAACACTTTGTAAACCAGACTAACTGAACATCTATTAAAGTTCGACAAAAAAAACAAACTTCCCACAGCAATAATAACATTCAACTGTAGCACTAACAGAAGAGGCAAAATCAAACTAAACTACAGTAAAGACAAGCCGGCATAAAAAAAAGAGGCTTTTACAACATTAAATAATCTCAGTGTAGAAACTGAACACTACGCATGGTTCACCTCTTCACATCACACAGCAAATACCATAACAAGCTTTTTTTTAATTATTACTTTATCTTATTTTTGGTTTTGCTTTATAGCTAATACCTGAAAAAAAGTCTAATCAAAGTGATCAAATCAAAGTGTCTACTCACCTGAGGAAGAAATTAATTCACCATTTATCCCAATATTGAAAGAGTTTAGGTGTATCTTGTTAAAAATCTACATTTTAAAGGTGGAACGAGTTTTTAAAACTGCTTTAATTTCAATTATATCAGTTCCTACAAAAACGGATTTAAAAAACATTTAAAAATATAAATTTGTCTGACCCCAAAATCTTGTATAAAAGCCCCAGAAGACCAGTGACCAGCCCAGGAGCATCGTCAGGATTACCCACAACACCAATCATAACCACAAACCTTCACTGGAGTCACAGTGTACCCTAACTTTACATGATAGGCACAGATCAGCACTCCTGCCACTTTGAACATTTGTGTTCTGGTTTGCGTTTCCTTTTCTTTCGTTTATGTTCTTATTCAGGAGTACACAAAGCTCAGTGTTGTGTGTCCACACAGCAGTGCAGATGAGTGTCAAGCATTTACCTGCGAGTTGACCGTCTGGCCCATGGGAATACGGGAGCACTCCAGTGCATACTGCTTCACACAAAAGTAACAGCCCTGGTGGAATGAGACAAAAAACACAAGGTTATTCAAAAACAAAGTTACTTAGCCATACGACTGTACAAGGAATACTTGGAGTACAGTCAATTTGCTGTTTTTCAAAAGAGCTGAAGGCTTGTATGTGTAAAAAAAATAAATAAAAAAATCTATCCACACCATCACAACAAACAATATGTCGAAAGGTCAAAATGTTTCATTTCTAACTAAGGGTGAGGAAACGGCAAAAACAAACATAAGCAAAAATGAATAAATAAATAAATAAATAATGCCAGGATATCAGACCACACACACACACAGCATGGGGTCAAATGCACACCACTGTGACAACAACATCACAAGAGTAATTGCACATTACTCCCACTCTCGTTAATAGGTTTTAGCAAACACTGTGCCTTATTTCACTTGTCTCAGACCAGCTGTATTGTGTCTCGTTGTATTTTAAGTCTCGGAAACTACAAAGTAAAGAAAAAGGTTGCCATTACAATCTGGGAAGACCGTAAATAGTTGAACACTACTGAAGGCCTAAACAAAGATGCTAGTGAGGAAAAGCGTGGAAAGTGTGGGAAACACTAGTTACTCAGTTTGACACATAATGCAGGCCGATACGGATTTACTACTGTTTGCAATGGGAGCACTACTTACACTAAGATACTGACCGTCTTTTCAAAGCTGAGCATTGACCATGATTTTAGATTTTCCACTGTAAAAATAAAGTTCATCTCCAGGTACAACTCAGGTACAAATGCTTTACTGGGAATGCTTGAAAGCACTCTAGCAGCACAGCGTTTCATTGTCTGAGACACTTTGGATCCTATGATACAGAATATCCACAAAAGGAGTGTAATGCAAGTACCTGAGCCAACTGACTGCTGCTTAACTGGTAGACTCAACTGCAAACAAAATGTTCCTCCAAGCATTATTTTTCATATCAATATTCTAATAGTTCGGGGATTTAAGTTGGTACAGGCAGTAAGCAGGCCATTACTGTTGAGTGCTTCTACAAGTAGGATGTGGCTGTTGGTCAGTGTAGTCTATCATGCCTCTCCTTCGCAGTAATTTGACAGCAAGGTGAAAAGTGACACCAAGCTCAGCGTTTTTATCCGAAGTTGAACGCTTTTCAACTTGCTCAGCACCTCTTCTCACTGCTGCCTTTTTTTAGCATCTTGCAACACTGCAGCAAAGGGAACAAACACTACCAGAAAGTATTAGAAATGCAGAGAAAGTTGGTCAGTTGGTCTGTTCCTTTAATCCAACTATGAACGGATTTCTTCAGGATGAACGGAATAACTGCAGTGATCATCTGAACTTTGCAAACTATTCCCATTAGCTTCAGAGAGACCTCGTCTTAACAGCTACTTAGCCAATCCGATGATTGCTGTAATCCATCACGTTTTCCATCCATCCAGCCCTTTAAATATGTAACATTTGATTTGATTTGTAATTATAATTTAAGCACGTGCCCATTCTTAAAAAAAATCTTTCATATTCCGCTTTCACACAACAAAAAAATAACTGAATCATACCACCATGATGTTAGCAAATATAGTATATTAGTGAGTATAGCGCTTCTCACCTGAAAAGCCAGTTCCATCAACACAATCCCTCCTGGCAGCGCCCTCTGCAGGTGGTATGCGGTGGTACCAGATGCTGCAGTCTGTGAGGGTCAGAACAGTCACAGAACAGTGTTGTTTTGTACCATTTTTTAATTATTAAATCTCTACATTGAGATTTTACATGCTAACCACCTCTATGAGTAGTATAGTACTACTACAGTACCCTCATCAATGTTAATATTATATATATATTGCTTCTAAAGCAACAACAGCACAGTCACTAGAAAAACTCTGTGGACTGACTGCTGTGCAGGTTTGGAAAGTAAAGGAAAGGACTGGTAGAGAAGTGAGGACTGTCATCTCAGCCTAATGGGATTTAGGTCTTATTTATGCACATATGAGCCACCGTGGTGTGGGCCTCCATGCTGTGCACAGAGGCTTTCATGGTCTCCGAAACACCAGGGAGCATACAAACAAAGCATTCTGTGGAGAGGGGGGGAAGAACAGCACTAAACGTAGCTGTCTGCTGTGCTACAGAGCTCCTCAAAGCTGAGGAAGATTATTATTGTGTTTATGGCTTTTAAGTGACTGGCTGCTTTTGCTTTCCACAAGTTTGAAGCCATCTGCCCGTCTCTCTCTGTGTTTCACAGAAGGTTCATCCAAACTTTTGTACAGATGCCCATGGGGGTTCATGCTGCCCTAGTGAAGCCAGCATGCTTCACTTGCTTTTGACATTAGACAAGCATTGTGTTTTTTTTGTTTGAAAAGACACACCAGTGTTGGATTAGATAATTGTAAAGTCAAATATGTTCCTCCTGTAGATTAGCTGAGACATACCAGATTACACGCAAAAGCTTACCAACTTCCATGACCTTGTGATATCACTCAGAAGGAGGAGCAAGGGACATAAAACTATAAATGAGTATAAACTGCTACCTAACAGCATAAGACAGCTGGGATAGGCTCCAGCGCCCCCCGAGAACCTGAAACGGATAAGCGGAAGCGAATGGATGGATGGATGGATTATTAAAAAACATGGCTAAAAGCTAAAAGTGTTATCTAAACGTATGTCTAGCATTTAAATGTCTGAATTTCTAACCTAAATGCAAAGTTTGATTTGTGAACAAAAGAAGGGGCGGTTGGGTTCCAAAAACAAAAAAACCCAAACAAAACAAAGAAGTACTCTGAAGCCTGTTAGACTATTTATTACTGCTTGTCAATGTACCAGTCATAAAACAAATTTGAACTAAATGACTTCAGAAGTTCAACATAAAAACATGGGATTTACATTAATATTGTAACATATTTTTTAAATGAAATTATGAGGTATAATATTATCATACTTTACTTTTCATCTTACAAACACAGGTGATCAAAAGGTAATGATTCAAATTGCTTATTGTGCCAAATTCAACATAATAATAATCTCAAAATAAAACAACACAAAATGCTACTTTGAGTACAGACCTTTGCCTGCTTTCCTATTGAGCATCACCTGTAGCGCTGCCCCTCTTTTAGCATATCTGTGAAACTCCAGACATGGAGGGAGGCAACTTTGTTCATTTACCGACTCCTTTACTTAAGAATCAACAAATATGCAAAAGTGTCCAAGCTCTGTAATGTGTTGGACAGCATCATGGCACAAGTCCTCAACTTTTGACTGATGCAGTGAATGATGGTCAGGTTGATCTTTTCACAGAAGATTGTGGCTGCAAAGCCAACAAACCATGCAACCATGAAATAAGATGCTGAAGACCTCACTTTTATAAGTAAGGGACACATGATCAGGCATTTGGCTTATATTTATATTGTAAAATCTGACACTGTGAATCCATTTTTCTTTTTACTTAGTTGACTGTAGTTTTCATGTTGAAATAGCAATAGTATAAAAAGTGACATCGTTAAAAGCTGCGACGGAACAGGATCTAGATTTTCCCCCTATGGAGCGTGATGTCTACTGTCGCAGGATCACAAGTGATGAAATTGAAAATCGTTTTGTGGTTTCACTGTTCTTTGCACTGTAGCCTGTTCCAAGATGCAGCACCTTTGCATAGGTGTGCCAAGCATGTTAGTAAGAGGCATTTTATGTCACTTGTGGCACACATTCTCTCACCTAGTGTGTAAGCCAAACTTTATATTTGCCCAATAAGATGTTACTGTGTCTGATTGGGGGCGTCTGCTAACACTGTTAATGTTGCCACATGGCATTCTGACACTGTCTTGTGCAATATAATGTGGAATCCCAAGGGTTACACATTTTATCATAACAGCATTTAAGATATAGTTGCTTATTGAAAAGTGTGATTAATTACAATAAACACACACAATATTTGGACAATTTTAATAAGGACAATTTTAAACCCAACCATCTGATTGTGTCAAGTTTTTGTCCCACTTTAAAACCAGTGAATTAGTCTAGCACTACTTCCAGCTACAATAAATGAATAAATTACATTGTAGAATATAGCAGAGCATTCATATCTGGTAGGTGCTGAAGTTGTGCCACAGAGTGAACTTTTTACATGCCAAAACTCATTTAAGTTAGCAGCAATGAAAAGGTTACCACTGCCTGAATAAAAAGCAAAACAGTTTCTTGACCACCCTGAAGCAGCACTGCAGTCTTTTTCCATTATTGCATCATTACACACATTTTTTTACACCGTCTTTGGGAATTCATATCTTTGTTCAGGCATCTTTTTTTTTTTTTTTTTTTTTTTTTAAATACAGAAAGATCTAAAATTGTACAACTTTTCACTGTGCATGACATCTGACCTCAAAAAGTAAGTCTTCCCTGAGTTTGTTTGCCAAACCACAACTCAAATCATGTGATTGCGGCAGCTCTTCAGTCAAATCTGATAGAAAAAAATGGGAATATTCTTTAAGAGTTTAACTCAGACGAACCAAGAAGAGAAAATACATGTCTTTGGACATGCTGGAGACTTTTAGTTTGTTTTTATGAGACATTAGAAATTCATTGGGCCCATTTTTACGATAGGACAGCCTGACTTTATCCCCAAGTTTTGTGTTTGGAGAATAAAAGAGCATTTTCGAGGTGAACACTAACCTTAGGGCTGTCCTCGCTCTTCTGCTTCACATAAGAAAAAGACATCCTGCCTTCCGATGACATAGAGTTCAACATGGCAGCACGAGCACGGGCAATGCTGCAGGACATTGGGGTGGGGGGTGGAGTGGGGGACAAGGGTCAGTAAAGAGCTGGTTAAACTATATATATATAAAAAAAAAAAACACAACAACAAAGGCTTATGAAGTGCCAGCAGCAAATATCCAAGCCACAAGACACAATTCAATGCGAGTCACACACAGACCGAGCCTAGAAAGTGACAGCAGGCAGGATGGTCAGGCTTCTTCCCTGAGTACATCAGACATGGGGCAGCACTGATGGAGGGTCAAAGGTCAGAGGAGAATCAAAACATATGCGATTAGATGATTAATAGATAAATATGACACATGACTGAGTGTGAGAGAAGACGAGAGGTTCTCGTGGATTGGTAGAAAATTAACAATTCTTGATTTTCTTCAATTTTACACATTAAAAGGAGAAGAAAAACACCCGTTTACTAATTAAATAGTTTATGAAACTTGTTTATTCTTGTCTATTAAACATAAATATGTACTTAAAGATGAGAGAAAGCATTTATTTTAACTGCTCTCTAAGAATAAATCCAGGTTCAATTTAAAGTTCCGATTAACACAACTGAGGGTGTTTAATCACATTGAGGGTGATTAAATTGTTGCTGAAAGGGTTGTTGAGGGTACATTAGCAGGTTGGGATCAACAGTTGAAAAGACCACATTCACATATATTCAGGTTCCCACTCAACAGCCAAATACAGAAAAAAGAAAGAAAAAAGAATTGGGAGAGAGAAGAAATGGTCACCTAAGGACACGAAAGGAAAGGATTTGTTGCAAACACACCTGCGAGCTGGAGACTGAGGCCGGACCTGCACCAAAATGAATCCCATACTCTGCAGGTATTGGACATACTGCTGAAGGAAGGTGCTAGAAATTTCAAGCAGCCAGGGTTCTTCCTTCAGTCGGCTGGGTAGCATGTCAGCTGAGTCTGTGCTGTAGCTCCGGTCCCGACCTGATGCCGTGGAATCACTGGAGCGATGCCTTTTCTGACACACACAATTTCAGAAGAATTTATAGTACAGTGCACATTGAATACGTACCAAAAAAAAAAAAATGACAGTAACCGTGTTTAAATACAAAATTCACAAAGATGACTGAAAATTACAATTTTAATTTTGAGCCACATGAAAAAAAAGTACCATTATGTCTGAGCCCTGGTGTGTAAGAATAATCAAAATCAATCCACCATTAATGAGAAAAAAAGCATTTGAACTTTGATGAAGGCCTTTTTAACTCAGCCCAACATGTTCAGATATAGAACACACATATTGGCAGGCAGAAAGACAGGCTTCACAGGGGGCTGTTGTCAGCTCTGACAGTAAGCAGGACCACAGCATTGGGCTTAGATGTGGAAATACATGGCATGCAGCTTGTTCTGGCACAAGTCACAAAAGTAAATTGATCCACATCATATCAAAAAATCTTTCTGGAGAATGTTGACCACAAAAAAGTGTTCCATACATACAATATGTTACTGTACTGTTAATTACCAAAGTTACTCAGCTTGTGATATTTTTCAGATGATTGGCTGTAAGAAGCTAGAATCCTAAAAAAAAGAACAGACTACCACCTGAGGTTTGAAAGGAATTTCCAGGGAATAAATTTACAACAATAATTTTTTTAAAAAGCTGGAGTGCTGTGTAAAATGTAAATAAAAACCAAAATGTAATAACTTGCAAATCTCAAACCAACATTTATTCACAATAGAACATAGAAAACATATCAAATGTTGAGACATTTTCCGCTTTCATGAAAAACAATTTCTCATTTTGCCGTACCGCGAGCTCATAAGGCTAGAAAAGTAGTTGCAAATCTTAGGTAATTTCCTTCTTGAGTTACTGCACTCACACGATTTTTCTCCCAGTAACTTTCCTTTTAGTTAGATGGAAAACATACCTTTACTAGAGGTTGAATTATTTGTTCCTCTTGGATCTGCTTGCGGAAGATGGGGTCAAAGAGTAGAGGGGTGGCACAGTAGTGGACCAGTCTGGATGACTGCTTCAGAGTCTCTAAATCTGTCGCCTGCAGAGAAAACCAAGGTAACTCTTAGGACGACAGTGATATAAAAGAGCACACTAACATCAAAGATTTCACTAGATGGACTGAACTTTTAGTACCGGAGATTCACATTGAAATTATAGCCGACAGGTAATTTAGCTTGTTTATTGGAGGAAAAATCCTAAAAGCCACTGGAAATTGCTCCTGGCCCTGATAGGCTCGGGTCAGGCTGCAGACCTCCTGCTGGATGTGCTTGAGTAAGAGTATCATGTGGGTGACTGTTGAAATATCAAATTTGTAAATTTAATGCCACCGTGTAACCTCTCTTGAGATGTCCCTGTGTCAGATAGAAACCTTTTTAATTAGTTTGGATATTCCCCACTTTGAAACAAGGCGATACAAATTGATTTCCCTGAGGAGTGAGCTGTAATTGAAGCTCCTCAAAGACATAAAGCGGTGAGACGCACTGTTCCCCCAGGTTTAGTCAAGTGCAATTAGCTTTATCTGAGATTATGCTGCTTGCTCAGTGGAAGAATTTACTCAATTCTGATTTACTGGTGAAATCCAATTTGTTGTTTATGTTTTTTAATATCCAACACCATTATGAACTAAGGTTGGGCAATATGTAAAAATTATCAAACCGACAATCGTCAGTCCAATAACCGACGATAGGCGATATATTCATGCATGTGCAGACTTTTTGATGGGCGGAGCAATGTAATAATGCACGGACTGATTTGCGCATTTAGAACACAGAAAAAGTTAAAACATGGACAAAGTAATTGCCAAATTGCCCACTGGAGGAGAAGGCGCAGACAGAAATGGACTGTTACCTCAGCGAGGAGGTCGTAGACCAGGGGTCTCCAACTCCAGGCCTCGAGGGCCGGTGTCCTGCAGGTTTTAGATGTGTCCTTGATCCACCACAGCTGATTTAAATGGTTAAACGACCTCCTCAACATGTCTTGAAGTTCTCCAGAGGCCTGCTAATGAACTAATCCTTTTATTCAGCTGTGCTGACCCAGGGTGTAATCTAAAACGTGCAGGACGCCGGCCCTCGAGGCCTGCCGTTGGAGACCCCTGCTGTAGACGGAGAAGATGATCCACTGGCTTGGTGGGCAATGCATGAAAAACATTTCCCATTGATGTCACACGACACAGAAATATCTGTGTATACCAGCCACATGCACACCTTCAGAGCGCGTCTTCAGCACCGCTGGTAATATCGTTAACCACCTGAGCATACTGCTAAGACCTGATAAAGCAAACCTGCTTGTTTTCCTGTCAAAGAATTTATAAGTTTTGTTTGGAGGGAATATTTGACCTTCTTTTGTTTGTTTCACTATTAATATAGCTACTCATATACATTTATTTATATGAGATGCGCCAAATTGCACAAAAGACTTTTTTTTTCATGTTCGCCGGAAAAGACATTTTGATTTTTAATTTACCATGACCCTAATATCACTGAAAAGCACAGAGTTGCTGCTTTCAGGAAGTGTTGGAATTCTTTGAGTTGAGCAACTGGTTCAGGAGTTGAGGGAGTTATAGATGTTTAAAAATAACATTGCAAGTGGCTGTCTGATCCCAGTGACAGATTAGGCTCTTGAGGGTTAAACCGCCTTGAAGAAACAATGTTGAAAATACTTACTGAAATGGGCATGTTGGACTGTGCTGACCTCTGCTGCCAGGTCACAAACAGGTTCTCTATCTTCATCTGCTTCTCTAATTCTGTTAGAATAAAAACAAAGCCATTCATTTTTCAAACTGGTATAATGTTTAATGTACAAACAAAATAACATTGTTAGGCAAACTGTTCACCTCTCCGCTCAGCAGCTTTGATCTCCAAGAGCTGGCTACCATGTCGAGCCACCACATCTCCGTCCATCAAAGGTCGAATGGTGCAGACGTCCCTCAGAGCTTCATCAAAGGGAAGCAACTCAGAGGGAAAGTGGAGGGGAGCAAGACTTCGGCCAGAGTTTCCCAATCTGCCCTGCTCTTTACTGGGCAGAGGAGGGACTGCGCTACGCAGCAATGCATCAGGCTCCATGGACGGACCAAGGAATGGGTTGGGATCCTAATCAAGATAGATGAAAAAAAAAAGTGAAAAAGTCAAATACCTCCACAATTAATGACACCATTACCTCACCTTTTGAGTAACCTCAGAAAACCACTCTTATTACATAGTTGTTGAGTGAATTGCAATTTCCTGTCTGGCCAGTCATGCTTTCACCTGGGTACTGTTAGCAAATGCTAGCTAATATCAGAGCCAAACAAATAATTTGACACCCAACACAGCAGTATTTAAAGTCACCACTGAAATACTATCTGAAGTCATAGAGTCAGTGCCAGTTGGGTTTTCCTTATGAAAAGTTTGTGTTGGAGGATTTGATGTTTGTGGTGGTGACTGGTGGGTGCCATTTCTAATGGAGTGGTGCTCACAGTAGAAGAGAGGTCTTGAAGAAGGTACTTAAGGAGTGACCAAAGTCGTCAGTCCTTCACAAAGAAGTCATTTCACAAGCAGCAAAGGGAACTCAATAATCTGGATAGGTCTTGTTTTTTTTTATAGTACATTAAAACTAATTTTAAAAGTGTTTAATACATGAAATTTTTACTTAGACTGTGTTAATCAGGTAATTAAACTGAGGATGCTCAATACTTGGATACAACAGTTACCATGATGAGTCACTGTGACAATGACAACAGTCAGGAAACACAGCAGTGGGGACATTTCCATTTTTCCAATCACATTACACAGCGATGTGGTCCAGTCGCCGCGCTGTATGTTAGTTTTGTCTGTTATTCTTTTTTTTGCTGTTGAGAGGAACTTTTGGGTGAGTTTGTTCAGCGGAGCAGCTCAGGGCCCAGATGCCCCTAGTGTAGCAGTGCTGGCTGCACCATGCCCACAGGCTGGGGGGTCAAACTGTGCACTGGTGCTCCCTCTGCTTCTCATCAGGACCTTGACAGATGAAGTTCTGTTCAGGCAAATTTTCTGCTGCTCTGACTCTGCCTTCTGTCCGCACTCATTAGTAATGCCGTGATGAAGAGCGAGGCCATCGGAGGGAAAGGAAAAGTTTGCTTCTTTCTATTCTTTGAGCTTGTTTTGTTATTGGCCATAGGGAGAAGACTGAAAGGGCATTTGGTGTCATTCTCGGTTGCAAAATGGGGGTCTAATAAGTCCCTTCTTCAGTCTGTTTTGCTCACACTGTGCATGACATTTTGCTGGATTTTACTGAACTTTTATTTAAACTCCACAGCATTACATGATTTATTTAAACACCAGCATGGCGAGCTTGACATGATGTGGGAAGGGTGGCACTCTTTAGTCTCTGTATATTATTCTATACTGGAAAACAAGCTGGCCAAAGGAATAAGAACTGTATGTTAATTATCCAGCCAATTATCTCCTGATCATACTTAAGCCAAAAGAGCAGAATATACACAGTCCAGTCACCAAAGACCTATCACTTGCCCCTTACTGTGTTCTACTGTCGCATGCTGTGCAAGGAGTTTTCCTTTAATCAAATGATCACAAAACACTTGATACCCACTGAACCTGGGCCTTTCTTGGCAGTTTGGTTCTGATTAATACTCTTTCTCACATTTATCACCACTAGACTGCCTGTTCAGAGAGGTTTTTGTTTTTATAGCTACGGTTTACAGATGTTCCCTAAACAAGTCAGACAATCTGAATGTGCCTATTGAAAACATGGCTGTGCAAAATGGGCAGAAATGGGGTGGGAGCCTGTTAAATAATCACTCCTTCAAATAATACGAGTGCATTTCTGAATTCATTTGTCACAAAGTTCCAAAGACAATGAATAAACTTTCTGAGAATTTTTCAGACCACATGTTTAGACCCTATTTAAACAAAACATTTTTGACTGTTCCTCATTTTTGATGTCTCTTCAAAGGCCTTTTTCATTTTTATATAGTAGTCTTACACATTTTTGTCATCTTCGATGTTCCCAAAGTGTGCTCCGTAAACAAACTAAATTTGATAAACTGCAATGTCTTCACATCACAGATTACATACCGCCAAATCAATGTTCTATCTTGGGTAATGCTGCACAATGCAAGTTAGTTTTAATTGATTTTTGAAAACCTCTACTTCCTAATGATTAGGAAAAACCTGTGGCTTGATGGCGTTATAATTTGCATGATGTCATCGGTGATTGGATGGAAAACACTTCCTCTGGTTTCTCTACCTACATTTTCCCAGATGTTCCAACACAAAAGCCTTTTTAGTCAGCCTAATTCTCAAGCAATCTGTAGTATACTATCACATATGACACCCCCCTTCATCCCACCAGAAAAAAAAAAAAAACTGATTGTAAAATCAATCAGTAGCTGTGGAGCTGGAGCCTTTTTGCACTGCTGTCCTCAGAGCAGTGAAGCTGATATGACAGCTGATGTGTGATGTGAGAGTGGGAGGGAAGATGGGATGTAAAAAATGCTTTGCAAACAGTTATTTAACAGGCGGCACAGCAGACTATAGAAACCTAAAATCCAAACCCCTCTATGTGAGAGATGATCATAAATAATCTAGGAGGATAAATTGAAACTGACAGAGGCTAAATTGAACTGAGGTGGTTAAGTCTTCCATTTTGGAAAACAAGGCCGCTGATGTGACAGGGTTATATTTCCAGGATATGATCCGGACAACATAAGAAGACAGCAAATAGAGAAGGGTAATAATCAAGAAGAATAAAAATGCTTAGTCGTGTGGCTGAAAAATCTTGTTTTGGTTTCTGCTGCCAACGCCATCAATTGCATATTGATCCAAAACTCCATATTTAATAAAGGGTGTCCAGCAGTTTTTGCTGAGACACTCAAAACAGAAAACAAAGCTGAATCGAGCCACAGCCGGCTTTGATGAAGCTGCAAGTGGCATAAATATGGAAGAGAATTCAGTGACAGTCTTTGCCTGCCAATATTTATACAGGATGTCAATTGGAAATCTTTTTTGGACTGAAAAAAGTTTTTACACTACAGCATTTCCCAAATATTTAATAGTTTACATGAGATAAGTGTTGTAGGGACTGCTAATAGCAGACCAATGTAAGTGTGTTGTTTAAGTTAATATAGACCTCTTGCATCTAAAGCTTTAGAGTGGCAGAAAATGTGGCAGCAGGAGGACGAACAGAGCAAACTAGAAATGGTTCTGATCCATGCATGTTTAAAAATGACACTGACAGTCAGAATAATCAAACGCAAACCTCTTGGGCTAATAATGGACATGCTAAGAGGTGTTTATAGTCCTACGACTATGACTGTCACAGCCTAACATTAGCATTTTATGTATATGCTGCAAAAATCATAAATGATAGCTTATTTACTGTAAAAGGCCACAACTCTATTTTCAAATTCCATCAGCTTTTTGTAAGAGGAACCACAGAGATGCTAACTGTCAGCCCTGCAGCTCTCTATAGAACTATTGTATCATAGTACAAGATGAAAACACATCACTGTACCTCCCGTACTGTGACACATCATCACTGAAACTCACAAATATCACGAGAATCACTAACAGGCTGGTAGAGGATCAAGTAATGACATCACCATCCACGTGGGTGTCACACAAATTCCTCCTCGGGATACAACAGCTGCATGAAGTCTGCTCCGGGACCTGCTGCCTTCTGTGACAGTGTGAGTCCAGATGCTACCCTCCCAGGCTGATTCCACCTGAACTAGCATCCTGTTCTCCTCACCAGCTCCCCACCAGATGCAGGCAGAGCAGCAGAAACAGAAGGTGCAGCCATGCTTTTTAGGGGCAAGTTTGAGGTGTTTCAGTACATTAAAAACAAAAGGTCTAAATGGGAGCTTGAAAATGCTGCTAAGATTTTTCTGGTATCATTTTTTATATTGCTGTTATAAAAAGAAAGATGGCTTACTCCCAAAACAATCTGTTGTGGCAGCGACCATGTCTGACATGTTAAGCAGCTTAATCTTCCTGGTTTTATATGAAAAACACCCCTGTGCAACCTGATCATATTCCACAATTGTGACACGGGCCCATCTGTCATTCGAGAACTCAGTTAACACACCATGTCATTACAGGAAGCATGCGACGACTGCCAGAGTGCTAATGCCACATAAGAAGCTTTTGCGGTGAGTTTGACACTGGTCATTTGCTGTCACCACATGTGAACAAATGATGGCTGATGATAGTTAGCTGCCTCCTTTCTTTCTGTAACACAGGACAAGCACAGCACTGAGTGTGAGAGAGCTGCTGGTGACTCAGCAGGTGCTGAAATACCATGAATAAAAAATATGCCCTGGGTTACAAATCACAGACTTTCTACTTTCAGTTCATACAGCACCTTCTGTTAAAAAGTATTACTGGAGTTAAAACTAATTCCTTTGTCACATATATATATAGGACCCCAAAGCCTTACCTAATAGCAATAAAAAAGCATATATAAACAGATTCATCTCAATTTTTAAGAATCAAAAGCTTTGACTGACAGGTGAGGGCAGACTAAGCTACTACATACCTGTTAGGGTAAACCTTGGCTAACTGGAGTCATTGAACTGCACCTTAGAGTACAGTTTGCTGGATTTTGTAGAAGGTATGCAACAGTGCAGTTTAATAGTTTAATGCTGGACTCCAGACATGTAGGTAAATCTACCCACTAAAGCATTTTGTGATGGCACAGACAAAAATGGGATTGTGTTTGGGTACCTGTAAATATCGGAGGAGAAGAGAAGTAACCTCAGAGACAGACTTTGGTAACGTGTATGCATACAAAATACAGAAAAGTAATTTAGGAAGCCTTCATTCATGTGCATGACTGCCAAATCTGATTACCTGATTACTTGCTCTACCTGCTTTAAAGACCTAATACAGTAAAAAAAAAAAAACAAGACACAGTAATGCCATCTTGTTTTTTTTAGCACAGGTTTTAAAACGTGGATCCAGCACCCAGTTAACACCATCTTTAAGATACAGTTTACCTCCTAAATGGTGCCTCATTGCTTAACTTTCACTTTGCCTGCAGACATCACAAAATGCAACCAGACCTCCTGGTATTTGTGGTATGTCCCTCACAAATAAGTAACAATTAAGTGATCCCATGATGCTTTCCATCCTGTACTGCTGTTGGCCTGCTTACAATACACCACATTAGAAACTGTGTCAGAGTGTTTTTACCTGCTTGGAGTCTATTTCATGGATGGGTGCATCAGAAAAGCAGTAGTGATGGAAGAGACCCATCTTCTGGTTGAACAAGCAGTGGACAACATGAGCCCTCGCGTTCTGCCACTTTACCAGACGCACCAGCTCGCGATTCAAGGAGGCGCCCAAATCCACAGACCAGTTATAGCTGTACAGTGTCACCTGAAGAACAAATGGTGAAGTATTACAATTTTGTCTTAAAAAAAGCACACTTGTAGTTAGAAACATAATTCCCCAGCTTAATTATGAAGCACAATTAGGATATTTGTGGTACTTTGTTGATTTCTATGTCTCAAAAGATAGAGATATTAATGATATCAGAAATAAACGGTGATCACTGAATGTTGAATATCCCTAGAGGTATAAAATCTAAAAGACTAAAAAAGATCTTTGGGCTAATAACTTGGCTACCATGAGGCGTACAAGAAAAACATGTTTCTCCATCTCTGTTTATTTTTTTTAAAGAGCGTTGTTCTCGCCATGTCACCATTCCTAACATTATCATTATTGTAGGCAGTTTATATAAATGCACTTCTAGAAGTACACAAGACCGTCTTTATTTGGTGAAGCACCCGCTGTCAAAAATACATCTAAGGATAAGTTCATGTATTTAAAACCCATTACAAATAGGAACCTTTGGGATCTTGCTCTCTGCCTGGCCTGAGGGATATTCACAATACAGAGGCCTCCATATCCCAAATCACCTTTTTGTCCAGGATGCTGATAAAGAGGAACCTCTGGCGAGGAGCCAGTCCCACCCCAGCCTGGCTCAGACTGACCGAATCACTCTGCTCCAGAGCATCGAAGCGCTGGAAGCCTTTATGAGCTGGACAGAAAAGACAGAAACTCAGTGAAACGGCAAAGCAATATGAGTCAAAGCCGTCCAGCATGCTGCGCTACGTCCTTTAACAAAGAGTCCCAACTGACTCTCATGACAATCTCTCTTTACTGAACTGTCAGATGAACAGAACTGTACTGTGACTGAGATAAACTTTTTAAATACAAATTTACTGGGCAGCTGCTCAGTAGGTTTTTCACTAAACTGCCTGGGATTCTTTGAACTTTCCAGGGTTTGGCTGACAAGAGTGAACGCTTTACCGTAATGCTGGTTCTGAAATCACAGAATTTGATGGACCAAAAAAAAAAAAAAAAAAATGTTGGGCATGATTAGTAGGAGTGAAGAAACATGGAAAGTGGTTATTTTTTGAAAACGATTTAAAACCTGTTTGCGAGTAGGGGTCATGATATCCTAGCAGAAAGGAAAGAGAAAATGATGAAGCAATATCATTACCACAGAAAGGTCAAGCAGCGTTTCAGCTTCAAGATGATTTAAGGCCTGCTTAAACTCTAAACTAAAAACAAAAACATATTCATGCTGCAGCTTTATAAAAGCATTTGAGTGCAACCACACTACTTGTACACTATTCTCTCAATTTTGTGCATTTTATTCTCCTTATCATTGCGAAACACAAAGTCTTTGGGCTGTTTTTTCACTTAACTTTGGTAAGTTAAGTTTTCAGAGGTTTAGTTATTTATTTGTTAACTCAAATTATTAATATTCAAACATTTAGTCTCTAGCTTAGTTTGATTCTGCCCTAAACTATGAAGCTATGAAGAAACTATTCAAAAAAAAACAATTGCACACACATCATAAATGCATAAAAGCACAAGAGTGTTTTTGTAAATCCTGGTACTGGATTTACAAAATTACTGGATTTACTGGCAAGCTATATCAAACTAGTGCCGAGTTGCTCTGACTGACTTGTAAGTAAGCTAGTAATTCAGTTTCAGATTAAAGGTTTCCAACTCCAAGTCGGGATGTTACAATCAGCTGATACTCTCGTGTTATTACTACACCAAGAAGCTATATTTTATGAACACTTAAGTATTAGGCCAGTATGTGCTTCAGCACTCAGTCTGTAACTTTACATGGTCTGATACTTTGTGGTCGAGTTGGTGGACTTCCTAAAGACATCCACTCAGCAATACACCACATTAGAAACGCCACTTAGAGTTGATTGTGGAGTATCTTGTAGGGAAGACTTGTTGCAATGGTGGCATCCTATTACAGCATCATACTCAAGTGTAGTGAGCTCTTCAGAATCACCCATTCTTTCACAAAAAGCAGACTGAATGGCTAGGCCCTTAATTTTGTACAACTGTGGCAAAAGGACGAAAATGCTTGAATTCAAAAATTCTAATTTGGTCCAATGCTTTTTGCATATACTGTATGAAAGAAGTGGACATAGGTTCCAATGCAGGGGGAACTCCTCTAATTGCAAAAAGAAGTCTGATTGTAAAGAAGTCAAAAATAAAATTACCGCGATGGTTATTTTCTAAATTATGATCGAGCTGTTAGCCAATGAGCATCGAGTATGCCTTGGCTTTCACAGTCCACCCAGATGACATTGCTTAGCTCGACGATTAACAAGAGGACGTCGCATGAATAGGTCCATGTATCATACCCACTCTACATTAAAACACAACTTTCCCATCACAGCATAACAATTAACCTAGGTTTTGTTTTTTTAAGTGGCAAGGCTGCATAGTTTGCATTAGTGGTTACCGTTTCCATGATGGCTTTGTTTTGTTGTTTTGTTGCAGTGTGATCAATACAGATTTTTTCTCCCCAAAAGACATTTAAAAACATGCGTGAAGTTAATGCCACTTCAGTCGTCTTATATTTATAATGTGAAATGAATTTCATAAATCCAACTAATTTGTAAGACCTGTTTAAAATGAATTTAAGACATTTTAATTCCTTAAATTCAGATTGTTGGATTTTAAAAAGTTGCAGGTCTTAAAGGACCAGTAAAAATTCCGTTTAAATTCAGTTTGTAGAGGTGAACACACTAATATATTTTTATCACTGCTTTCTGTGCCCTGCACACTGATTTACCAGGACTTTTATGCTTACATCTTATGTTTAATGGCTAATGTCAACATGTAAAGTATTCTGAACTGTCTCTGTGTTTGAAAGCTTGATGGTTTTACATATATTTTGGCTAGACTGTTACTAATATAGCAAAAAACAAACAAACAATCAATATACTGACAAAACACACCCATAAAAAAAAATCCCATTACCATCAAAGTTTTTGGTAAGCTGAGAGGCAAACTTACGTGTGAACCTATTTAGCACTGGGGTGTTTTCCTCATCTGAACTGTCTTCTGTAGGTAAACAGAGGTGGTACAAACAGCGAGGCAGCATGGACAGTGAAACACAGCTTGACACAAACCAATGTAAGCAAAAAAAATAAAATAACACAGGTATGTTAGAGAGCTGCGAGCACGGACAGAGAAACACAGAATCAAAGAGCAGCAGCAGCGGCGAGGACAGAGTATGTTCAAAGCTTCAACATAAAACACATCGAGCGTTTTCTCTACACTACTCACGATGTTAAAACAAGTGTTAGCAACACGCTACAGAGTCTTTCTAACTAATATACAGAACACTTTTATCATTTACCTCAGGTAATCTGGATACCTTAAGAATATTCTCACTAGACTAGCAGTGTGTTATTACGTGCTGCGACACAAAAGCAAAAGAAATGGAGGCTTAACTTTATTTTACAGTTGTCCAATAAATGAGAAAAACCTAGAAACAGATGCTCTGCATTAGACAAAAAAAAGTTACTACACTCACCTTTCTTTTCAAGTGCCGTTACATATAATTTATACCTCATTTAGACATTAATATATCAAATTAAACTGTATTTATGCTTTATACACATTATTTTTGTTAGCTTACTTTATTATATGCAAATTATAGTTATATTCTTTTTTATCGTTTTGGCTTTTTAGGTTTTGATAATAATTTGGTAATCATTTACTATAGTTTATAATGTATCCTGCATTTTAATCAATTATATGATGTTTAATCAACTTTTTCCAGGATTAGAGTTTTTTTAGAGGTTTCTTTTTTGTTTGTTTGTTTTAGTTTGGATTTGTAAATACAGCCATCCATCATACATCCTCTACTGCTTATATCAGAAATGTTTGACCATAATGTTCACTGCCATGTTTGGTGCTAACCAAACACAGCACACCTTTCATTTATTGAGTCAACCATAAACTCCTTCTATATAGGAGAGAGTCAAACCTAACACCTCACCCAGCAGGCATCCAGATCAGATGCCTAAACAACCTCAAGTAGCTCTTTCGATATGAACGAGCTGCTTTTCTCTACCCTGTTCCTCTACCTGATGGCCAAGTTGCTCACTCCAGCTCTAAAGGTGAGATAGGGTGATGCCCTCGCAGACACCCTTTATTTCTGCTACTTGTATTTTCTATCGTAGTCTTACCCATGAGTGAGGGTAGGACTGTAGACAGACCAGTAAACTGAGATCTTTGATTTCTCACTCAGCTCTTTCTTACCGAAGTGGACTGTCTGACAATACATTTGTCAATCTCCCGCTACGCTCACGAACACGACGTTAACATACTTGAACTCATCCACTAGAGACAACAATTCCTCCCCCAACTGGGAGCACACATTCCTTCCTTTTCCACCCTAGAACCACAACACTGCATTTGAGGCTGGTAATTCTCATTGATTTTTCAATTATTCTAAACTGCAGTGACATACTCTTAGTGTACTAATATTTAAAATGTCATTTTATTCCACTTTCTGTTTTGTTACAATTTGCTTTGTCTCATTATCGGCTTTTCAGTCATCTGTGAAGCACTTTGAACTGCACTTACTTGCATGAGAAGCACGATACAGACTGAAATTTGATTGATTACAATAATGAGAAAACACAAAAAGACCATCAAAGGATAATACGTTTATTAGACTTTTATTTGACATGGTTTTACTTTATTACAGGGTCATTTGTTGCTCATTAGAAGCAACAAATGACTCGAGTCAAAGCACATAATAGGCTCACAGAACCAGCAGATTCCGACAACACATTATAGAGACTTGTTTTTATGTGATGTTTTTCTGTTTCTCATTGTCTTTATACGCCTGTTTATTGTTTTTCAATTATTGTTTATCATTTCTCATTAAATGCTTTTATTCTTTTATTGACATTTTATATTGTGTTTCACATTGTGCAGTTTGGGGGGGGGTTTGTCTCGCTGTAGCTCTTTCTCACTGTTACCTTCATTTCCAGCTTCTTTTGTTTGGCCTTTTTTCTGCAATCTGCTCATCTATCAAAGCACTTTGTAAACTGACTGTTTAGTAATAAATCAGGGTGGAGATGAAGTAATTAACCATGATTTATTCTAAAAATTCTTTTACTTGTAGATTATAAAATATAAATCTAACAATGTGTCATTTTAATATATCATGATCCAATAATATAATGTGTACACGATTCTGCAGCAAGGTGATGAAGTGGTTAGCCTCACTGTCGCTTCACTATCGATATTGGGTTTAAATTTTGTGGCCAGCTGGGGCTTGTCTGTCTGAGTTTGCATGTTCTCCATGTGCCTGTGCGGGTTCTCCCATGAATGTGTGAATGTGTCTCAATTCAAGTATGGTGACTGGTGACCTGTCCAGAGTGTACCCACTTACTTAAAGGTCAGCTGGGATAGGCTTTGGCCCCAGAGATGGATAAACCGTTAGGAAAATGAATGGATACGTGCATTATACCAATATACTTGTACTTCCAAAACAGTTATTCAATTCAAAACATGAACTCTTGCAGAAACATTCATCACTTACTACATCTGCGTCAGGGGTGCACAAGTCTATCCACTGCATTTATTTCTGATCAAATAATCTAATTTCCTGCTATTGATAAATTGGAGAAAAATGTAAAAAACCATAACAGGTTGTTTAAAACACAATCTAGTTGAGGTACTGATACATAGTACCTCTGCAGTACAGAGGGTGAGGCAGTAAGGGGCTAATGTGAATGTGAATGGCTAATATTATAGCGGTTACCTTGCTCTGTGCTGTAGTGCCACTGATGGAAGTTGCGGCCAATGAGAATGAAGCTCCTCACAGCATCCGGTGGTTGGCTGAGGTTCTGGGCAAGAGGGAGCGGTACAAAATGGTCTCCAGATGTGGGGCAGCTGCAAAAAGTATAATACAGTTGCAATATTATAGTGCCGAAAGACTTTAACGGCAGAGTGTGCATAGCGGGCATGGAGTATTTTTCGGACCATAAGGCGCCCTTAAAATCAGAATGTATTCAATTTAACGGAGTTAGAAGTTAGCTCGCTAGTTTATACCTAAAAATAATATACCATGTTCTGACTGAGAAATTTGTGAAAAATTAAAACGTACAGCTCTGCTATCACTTCCGACATAAATGAAGACAGAAAACTAAACAGCAGTGACTTTTGTAGGGTTACTGAAGTTGGACTAGCTGGTATATAATGATGTGCTACGCGATAACTAGCGACACAGCTATATTAGCATAACAAACACAGTGACGCTGGAGGATGAATGCTAACTTTTTTCCACTCGATCAAAGTTAACGTGAGGGTTCCCGATAGTTAGGGACAAATGCAATCGCATGGCAGGATGCTGTAACCGGACCAAACGTCAGTCAGGAGAACAACTGAGATAAATTCATCCACAATACGAGGTTAGTCATTAATATACTGCAACAACATGGGAATACAGCAGCTGTGAGAGAATTCAACATTAACAATGGTACGGAAGTGGAAGAAGCAAGAAGAATGAGTTGAGTAAAGTTTGACTTATCTGACTGTTTTGTTTCGCTTTGTGCGCCTTATGGTCCGAAAAACAAAGTAATTTGTTTCCAATTTCCCACCAGGCAAACACTTATGTGGACTTATTTATGATTTTCATTATTTTGTATCATAAATATCCCGTTACTTTCAGCAAACAGTTTCCAAAAATATGGTTCCTATATAATGCCTTTCTACTCTACCTGAGCCCTCATAACACTTTATACAACATGCCTCACTTAATGATTCATAGAAGCACTTTTGATGCTTCTATGAATCTGAGAGAAACTTGGCGTCAGTATCTTGCGTACAGATATTTGGCATGTAGACTGGAGCAGCCAGGCATCAAATCACCAACCTTCCAATTAGTATATGACCTGCTCTACATCCTGAGGTACAGCCACCCCCCGGTCAGTGTATGTTGAAGTGGATTTGATTGTGACCCAAAGCTGCAGCTTCGGTTTGCTCGAAATCCTATTTATAATTTCTATTTTTGAAACATCACCAACACGACGTGATCTTCCAAACCTTTAGTTTGTGAGGGGCAACCAATCACAATAAATGCTGCTGTAAAGCAGGAGAAATAAAAGGCCTTATTACTGACAAAGAATAAACTGGGGGTCGTAAAAAAACAACAACAAAAACAAAACCAAAAACGGTGCCTAAATACACATATGTAAGGTAAAACTGTGTGTCTATAGTAGTAGTTCATCTAAATGAGCACTGATTTTTGACTGCAATCCAAACAGTTATTTGGTATGTCTGGCATCAATCAGGAACAAAAAGCAACTAAACCAAACTTGTCTGGCTTCAGAGAGCGCAGACTTCTTATTCACAGTGTTTTCTAATGAGCAGGCTGCTCGCTAAGAAGTCTGTGAGAACAATTTGGTCGCTTTCAGGGGGTCTGCACTGAAAGAGATGAAAGCAAGTTAAATTTGACTTATAACCAATAAAAATCATTCAAACTTCATCTTAAGAGTCAAAATCATTCAAAGCATGAGATGGCTGAAAGTAGCTGGAATCATCAGCTGATGAGTGACAGATGAAAGTGAATGAAAGCTGTTGAAATGGCATTTGCATTGGAAGCAACAATCGACATTTGAGCTGAAGCTGAAGCGCCTCAGTTCAGGTGATTTTTGAATGTCAGAGAATGAGCAGCAACAACAGCTTTTATGCACCCAGGCAAAAAAAATAAAACCTGGGAAATATGCAACAAAAATGAAAATAACACAGCACACTGTAGCTTTTTTTTATTATTCTCAACAATAGGAAGGTAAGAGCGGTGATCAATTATTGAGAAAACCTTGTTATAACTCACCTGGTCTTTCGAAATGTCTTCACTGTTGTATCGCCGGCCAGTGAACTGACCAAATTGACAATCTCTGCCAAGATGGAAGGCAGCAGGAAGTGTGAAGCAGTTTTAGTTGTACACTGCTGAATGGAGGGGCAACCTGAGAGTAATACAGAGTGTGAGAGCTCACAGAATACAAACCCTCAACTTCTTAAATAAGTTTTCAGATTCTTGACTAACATAAAGATAAAAATTACCAAGTTTGGCCATGAAAGTTATCCATGGCTGGCAGATATCTTGGTAAATGGGGTGCAGAGTGCCCGCGTCTCCCTCCTCAAACTGAGACAGCTGCCTCCTGCACAGCCACAAAACCCCCCGCACAT